>CAUDMG010000767.1:0-2500 GCA_958450375.1 Homarus gammarus | reverse complement strand
GTTATGACAAAATTGTTGGTAAATATATGGTATGGAAATTGTGTTGATACTCACTCTCTCACTCACTCTCTCACTCTCTCTCTCTGTGACTCTCTCTCTCTGTGACTCTCTCTCTCTCTCTCTCTCACACACACCAACCACAAACAAACAACACATCACAAACAAACAAGCAAGCAACAACACAACACAAACAATAATGACACCACAAAAAACATCATTCTAAAAAACAAACAATTAAAGAAACAAAAACAATAAAACAAACAAGCATACCAACAAACAATAAAACAAACAAACAATCAAACAAACAATAAAACGAACAAGCATACCAACAAACAATCAAACAAACAAACAATCAAACAAACAATAAAACGGTCAAACGAAGAATAAAACAAACAAACATACATAAAAACAATCAAACAAACATAAAAACAATAAAAAAAACAGACCCTCTTCAACAAACCACCACCACCAAGGACTTCACTAACCTACCACCTCCACCACCACCTCCTACAACACTATTTATAATCCAAAAACTTCCCAAAGGTCACTCCTGCCTCGGTGACCTTTGGGGGTTAACACTGCCCACTGGTCTAGATCTGGCGAGAAAACTGCCCCCACCCAAAGGTCACTTGTTGGGTGTCACAAAGCGCCTGCTGGGTGATTTAGGTGAGTCTTCCCCCGCCCTCCCCCACCCCCCTCTCCAACCCAGGGTCACAGTGTGTAAGGTTAAGGCGTTTGAATTTTAATTTAGTTGATGATGGTATAATGCAGAGGAGGAGGAGGAGGAGGAGGAGAACAAGAACAAGAACAAGAAGAACAAGAACAAGAAGAACAAGAACAAGAAGAGCAAGAACAAGAACAAGTACAAGAAGAAGGCTAGATTACGTTAGGTTACGTTAGGTTAGGTTAGGCTAGATTAGGTTAAGTTAGGTTAGGTCTGGTCAGGTTATATTATGCATGAAGGTATTCATTTATATGTATATTTATGATCTACAGGATCGTTTATGGCCAGTCAAAGGCTTCTAGAAAAGACAAATACATAGAAGTTATCACTAATGGCCAATTATCCCTATTTAGTGTAACATACAGTATATATTAGGTGGAGTTCCGCTTTTATTTGTTTGTTTTCGTATTATTTAAGTCATTTATTTGTTAACATTTAGCTTAGAATAAGTAAATATTATACAAAACAAAACATTGAAAAACTCACAAGTGAATTTGTAACATATAATCAAGTCGAGATAATATTACCAATACCACGTGCTGGTCAAGCTCCGAAAGAGTTGTCCGGGGGTCTAGCTAACCTCTGGTCGGGGCTTGACCAGCACGAAAAAAAAAAAAAATTTTTTTTACTAAACGTGATTTTGGCAACCTGTGCTGTAATAGTCAGCATTCTCGCCTTGCAAGCGGGTGGACCCCTGTTCGATTCCCGGACGGAGTGAAACTATGGGCATTTTTTTTTTTACGTCATTTGGCTTTCTATTTACCAGTAAATGGGAACCTGGATGTTAATCGATTTGCGGATCTTATTCTGGAATAATGGTTAGCCAGTGCAGTTGCCGAGTTGTCCGGTCTTCTCGGACAAATTCAATGAAACTGGGACATACAACTCGTTAACTTAAGGTGTGGTTGTGGTGTTGGCGACAGATTCTAACACCTTAAACAAATTCACGCCTAGGTTGCTCTAGAGCCGGCCATCCTCGTACACGAAGGGCAACCATTATTGTTACGTGTATAATATTACCATCACTACCACAACCAGCATTATCACTACTATTGTCATCTTCTCAACTATCATCATTCCTTCCCTCTTCCTCCTCCTGCCTCTATATTTTAATAATTATCGTCTCAATTATTATTATTATCATCATTATTTTTATTATTATTATTATTATTATTATTATTATTATTATTATTATTATTATTATTATTATTATTATTGTTATTATTATTATTATTATTAACAATACAACATGTGGCTGGAACAACAGTAGAAATTAGAAATAAGATAAAAAGTTGTATTAAATTAACAATTAAAACACAAACAAGAACCACAGGTACAAGTCGATCAGTTTTTTATCATGAGAGAGAGAGAGAGAGAGAGAGAGAGAGAGAGAGAGAGAGAGAGAGAGAGTCCCTGGCTCACTGTTACGTTATGACAAAGTTGTTGGTAAATATATGGTATGGAAATTGTGTTGATACTCTCTCTCTCTCTCTCTCTCTCTCACTCTCTCTCTGTGACTCTCTCTCTCTCTCTCTCTCTCTCTCTCTCTCACCAACCACAAACAAACAACACATCACAAACAAACAAGCAAGCAACAACACAACACAAACAATAATGACACCACAAAAAACATCATTCTAAAAAACAAACAATTAAAGAAACAAAAACAATAAAACAAACGAACATACCAACAAACAAACAATCAAACAAACAATAAAACGGTCAAACGAAGAATAAAACAAAACAAACAAACAATAAAACATACAAACAAACAAA
>CAUDMG010000766.1:35000-101231 GCA_958450375.1 Homarus gammarus | reverse complement strand
AGTCTAGGACTGCTTTTAGTATCCTGGTGGTCTAGCGGTTAGCATTCCCCGGTCATAGTCATAGGCTTGTGGGCCGTGGGTTCGAATCCTGGCGGGTTGAGGTGTTGATTGTATGTAGAAGTCCGCGTGCTTTATTGGGCTAATGAAATATATATGGATCCTCGTGTTTCGAAGCCGGATTTGGTAAAACGTTACTCTGACCACCTGAGTGGTACGGGTGGTCCCCATTAGAGGTTCACGGCGCCATAAGCTCGTTGAACAGGCTTTGTGTGAAATATAACAAAGTCTAGGACTGCTTTTAGTATCCTGGTGGTCTAGCGGTTAGCGTTCCCCGGTCATAGTCATAGGCTTGTGGGCCGTGGGTTCGAATCCTGGCGGGTTGAAGGCGTTGATTGTATTTAGAAGTCCGCGTGCCTTATTGGGCTAATGAAATATATATATATATATGCAAGTAAATCACTGTGGGTGTGCGTGATGCAGGTACAGCTAGACCCCGACTTACGACGTAAGTACAGTAAAAGTAATAAATAATGTGGTATGGATACAGTGTGACTGAGCACTTACCTTTAATATAGTCAGCTGAATGCACATGGGGCCCCCATAATTTTCTAATTATACATGGAGACTACATTAACTGGAAACGTTTCGTTATAGAAAATGCGTGCGCCATTTGAAAAAAAAAAAAAAAAAAATGGTCACAACTGAGGTGGTCGTAAGTCCCGACGGTCGTAAGTCAAAGCAGTCGTAAGTCGGGGTCTAGCTGTATATATATATATATTTCACACAAAGCCTGTTCAACGAGCTTATGGCGCCGTTGAACAGGCTTTGTGTGAAATATAACAAAGTCTAGGACTGCTTTTAGTATCCTGGTGGTCTAGCGGTTAGCATTCCCCGGTCATAGTCATAGGCTTGTGGGCCGTGGGTTCGAATCCTGGCGGGTTGAGGTGTTGATTGTATGTAGAAGTCCGCGTGCTTTATTGGGCTAATGAAATATATATGGATCCTCGTGTTTCGAAGCCGGATTTGGTAAAACGTTACTCTGACCACCTGAGTGGTACGGGTGGTCCCCATTAGAGGTTCACGGCGCCATAAGCTCGTTGAACAGGCTTTGTGTGAAATATAACAAAGTCTAGGACTGCTTTTAGTATCCTGGTGGTCTAGCGGTTAGCGTTCCCCGGTCATAGTCATAGGCTTGTGGGCCATGGGTTCGAATCCTGGCGGGTTGAAGGCGTTGATTGTATTTAGAAGTCCGCGTGCCTTATTGGGCTAATGAAATATATATATATATATGCAAGTAAATCACTGTGGGTGTGCGTGATGCAGGTACAGCTAGACCCCGACTTACGACGTAAGTACAGTAAAAGTAATAAATAATGTGGTATGGATACAGTGTGACTGAGCACTTACCTTTAATATAGTCAGCTGAATGCACATGGGGCCCCCATAATTTTCTAATTATACATGGAGACTACATTAACTGGAAACGTTTCGTTATAGAAAATGCGTGCGCCATTTGAAAAAAAAAAAAAAAAAAATGGTCACAACTGAGGTGGTCGTAAGTCCCGACGGTCGTAAGTCAAAGCAGTCGTAAGTCGGGGTCTAGCTGTATATATATATATATTTCACACAAAGCCTGTTCAACGAGCTTATGGCGCCGTTGAACAGGCTTTGTGTGAAATATAACAAAGTCTAGGACTGCTTTTAGTATCCTGGTGGTCTAGCGGTTAGCATTCCCCGGTCATAGTCATAGGCTTGTGGGCCGTGGGTTCGAATCCTGGCGGGTTGAGGTGTTGATTGTATGTAGAAGTCCGCGTGCTTTATTGGGCTAATGAAATATATATGGATCCTCGTGTTTCGAAGCCGGATTTGGTAAAACGTTACTCTGACCACCTGAGTGGTACGGGTGGTCCCCATTAGAGGTTCACGGCGCCATAAGCTCGTTGAACAGGCTTTGTGTGAAATATAACAAAGTCTAGGACTGCTTTTAGTATCCTGGTGGTCTAGCGGTTAGCGTTCCCCGGTCATAGTCATAGGCTTGTGGGCCGTGGGTTCGAATCCTGGCGGGTTGAGGCGTTGATTGTATGTAGAAGTCCGCGTGCCTTATTGGGCTAATGAAATATATATATATATATATATATATATATATATATATATATATATATATATATATATATATAATGATGATTTAATATTCACTGACAAGATGCTCTTCTTCTTCACAGGATAACAACAAGCCAGAAGAGTGTAATGTCTGTTTTGACAACTTTGACGAAGGTTTTCGACGCCCACGGTGTCTGCCATGTGGCCACACCTTCTGCACTGTCTGCATTGTTGACATGATAAAGAACTCTCAGTTCACCTGTCCCAACTGCTGTGTTGACCACAACACTTTGGCTCTTACTGATGTAACTCAACTTCCCATAAACTATGGGATGGAATCATTCATAAGGAGACTTAAAGGTGTGTCGTTCAAGCCAGCACAAACAAAAGCACCAGCAAAACCTCCTCATGATGGACCCAGAGGCATTATCAAGAAGCTACGGTCCTTGTTGCAGGAGGAGATGAACAAGGTCATCAACCTCATCACTGCCTGTGATGAGAAACTGTCCCAGCTGGGAAAGTATGGGAAGAAGGTGAAAGGCTTGAAAACTGAACACAACCTTCTTGAGGACAGACTGAATGGTCTGCTGGAACAAAACAAGGCAGCAAAAGAACTTGTGGAGCAGGAGGAGACCAGTGTGGAGGATATGAGCACTGAAGGAGAGGAAGAAAAGCAGCAGCTGCAGGCTGTGCTGGAGTGCCTCGACACAGTCAACTCTCTTCAGGAGGTCGGCATGGCCATCGACGACGCTGATCGGCGTAGTGTGGTGACAGAAGATTGGATCCAGAAGTGCCAGGAACAATTCCCAAACGTGAACACTGTCCACACCTCAGTGAAGGTATGTTAGTGGAGGCTACTAAACCATAATATTTACAGTAATAGCATTTGGTGATCTTTGATGGTTGTTGTGTACAGTTCCTTCAGTAAATCACTTGATGGTTATTTCAACAAGATGTTAGGATCCAAGTGTTGACTTTCTCATGTGAGGTGAAGTAACTTTACACTTGGTACTTCACCCAGTTGCTAACAAGAAGACACAGCATATGAATAATTTCTTTAACATCACTTAATGCAGCATCATGTATAAATGATTAAAATCATACACTTTATTCTTTCTCAGGAGACTGAAAACATTTACACACAATTTAGGTCTTAAAAAATACAAGTATATTCCTTTACTTATACACAGACGCACCTTTATGTTAACAAAGTTTTTAAGACAAATGGGTCCATAAGTCGTTGAGAGGAAGACCCCAGCTGGGAGACTTGGCCTTCTCCATTGATGCTTCTACTTGGAAAGATTCACAATAAAATAAATCTCATGTTTATGTAATAATTTTAGAATGAAAAGACAAAGTTATAATAAAACTGACATGCTGTTGACTTATGAGTACAGTAGGGAGTGCAAGTTTGGCAAAAGTTTTCAAAATCAAGTGGCTTGGGTTGGATTATTTGTCTATCGGCCACGCTGGTTCCGAATATAGTTGAATCTTTAACATCAGTGCATTAGAAGGTTTGTGGATACTTTTCGGTTCGACATAAAAAAAACAAGAATAATGGTAGACATTCTTTATTATTGGCATGTATGCTTCAATTTATCAGCAGCACACTAGCACAGTTGGCACACTAACATTGGCTGTCCCCACAGTGTCCCCTCAGTCCCAGTGTCCCCACAGTCTAGCACTGGTAGCCCTCTTTCTTAGCCCTCCGCTTGTTTCTCTTCCTGGCCTCCAGCTTGTTCCAGGTGACCTGGTCCTGCTGCCAGGCAGAGCTGGCCACGTCTGCCGCCTCCGTGGTGAGCTTCACTCCTCTTTCCACTGCGGTGGTGGTGCAGGGCAGACCTGGCTCACTGTATGGTTCCTCCAGAAATTGCTCCAGTTCCTGGTCACTGTGCTGGAACAGGATGGGAGGGGAGGAGCTGGCCTTCTGCAGATCAACCAACTCTGACAGCTTGGTGGCTGCCAGATTCAGTTGAGGGTTCCTCACTTTCCTCACTGTCTTTCTCTTGTGCCTTTTTTCCTTCTTCCTCAGCTGCTTGATGATGTTTAGGGCCAACTCCCTCTCACTCTTGTCCATGGAGGCCAGCAGTGAGACCAGCACCACCTCGTGCTGGCCGAAGTAGCCGTTGAACTGGAGGTATGGAGTAAGCAGCTCCACTTCCTCCGGGGTGCAGTACGTCCTCACCCGGTTGATGATGGCGAGGAGGTGGCGTGGGCCCTCCAGTAGCAGATTCCTCTGCCTGATCTCCAGGAAGGAGGGCACGTAGATAAGGATGATGAAGGAGGTCATCCGTCTCTGTGACTCGCTGCGGGAGGTGGTGCTCATGTAGGCCCTCGGCTCCCTGCTCTCCGTGTTTTGCCATCTGGCGTTGGTCATGGCTCCGGCCCGTGCCCTGGCCCATCTCTCCTCAATGTGGCCGGACTCCACCGTCTTGGCCATCTCCAACAGATACCGGGTGTCCCAGCTGAACTCCTCCCAGACGACGGAGGGGATGGCATCCAGGAGAGACCTGAGGTAGGTGTTGGTGACGGCCTGGAATTCAACCACCGGAAGGTCCCACACGTTGCCGGTCAGCTTCCGAGCCTCCTCACCACTCCAGGAGGCGGGACCAGTGGTTGGGCCAGCGTAATGGTTGAATAGATGGCCGAAGAGCTTCTCCAGACTGTGGATCAGGCAGTGGATGTGGAGGAGAGGCCGTCCCAACAGCCTTTCAAGCTCGGCGATGAAACCGTGATTATAGCCACTCATTTTGTTGCAACCGTCGCTAAGGACAACCAGGAGGTCGGTGGTGTCAATACCGCGCTCCTCCAGGAAGACCAGCAGGCTGGTGGCCAGGTCTACCCCCTTTCCCCCCACCGGGACCAGGTGACCAAGGAACTCCTCACCAGGGAAGCCGATCACTGCACAGTCTTCCCTCTTTTCCATGGCGAATCTCTTGTGGTTCTTCTCACCTACACCAGTCACTATCTTGTTCTCAGTGATCCTCTCATCTACCATGAGACCTCTGACCTTGAATCCCCTGAACTTTTCTTTTTTCTGTTCTCGTGACCTCTTCCTGACTCTCTCCACTTTCTTCCAGTTAGTCACTTTAGACTTGTCCCCTTCAGTTATGATGTTGTCTGCAGCTCTGATGGTGTTTGCGATGTGAGCCACTGCATCATTGGATACCTTGAACCTGTCAGCAGTTTCTCCGATCCTGTCCTCGGCTTCTTTCTCCTTTTTCCTTTTCTCTGATCTTGCTCTCCTGTCGACCATAGCCTTGAACTCATTGTCATTGACATCCTTATAATCACTATCTTCTTCCTGAGCACTGTCATCCACTGCCGACACTTTACACGACATCCTCTCCATCTCCTCCTTACTCTTTGACCTCATCTTCTCAGTTTTCCTCTCTTCCTCAGCCCTTTTCTTTGCCCTCTTCGCTTCCTTCTCCCTCTCTTCTTTCAGCTTGGCAGTCACAATTTTGTCAACGCCATCAATGCAGCCCTCCCTTCCCGGTTTCCTCTGGGCTGCCAGGAAGCTTTTCTCTCGTTCGTGCACTTTGCTGTCGTCTGCCACATCAAACAACTTCTCAGCTATATCCTCGAACCTCATCTTCAGCTTCCCGTTCTTCGTTTTCTTCCTTTTCTGTTTCTGTCCATTTCCCTTCATCATCATCGTCTCCCTCCGCATCCTCCACAGGTCGTGGACTCTCATTTTCACCCTGATTTCAGAGATAGTGGGGACAGTGGCCTTCCTATACACATCCAGTACCTTCTCAGTCACCTTGTTGGTGGCATCCATATAATCAAAAGCATTTGTTCTTCTCCTTAACCTCTCGTTTTCTGCTTCATAAGCCAGGGCACTTCCAACTTCCTTGTTCAGAGGCAACTTGTTAGATGGCAGAGGCATCCGAACCCCGAACACCTTATCGTTACCCTGGCGCAGCTGAGTGTTGCTAATCTTAGGACGACCCATCTTGGTGGCGGCCCTTTGAACTAACTGCAAAACAACACAGAAAAAACAACTTTCAGCACTTCAATATCACCACCTATTGAACAATGTTTTATTCAAAAGTACGGACTGAGATTTTGTCCTTAACTGTCCAAGTCAAGCTACTTGGGCTGAATTCGTTGATCAGTCCTGGGACGAATATTACCAACGGCGTGAATAGATTCCGTGGAATAAATTCAGGGCATTCCCGTCCAGGGAGCCTCAACAAACTCTGTAAATATTGCCATTGGCCTGCCATTGGCACATATACGGAGTTTGGTAATGTTCCATGAGCGGGAATGTCCTGAATTCATTCCACGGAATCTATCCACGCCGTTGGTAATATTGGGCCCTGGTTTTCGAAATATACGTATGTGGTGACTTGCAGCAAAAATATCGGCATAATTTGTAGCGCATTGAGTTGTAAAACAATAGCATATTATGAACCAGTGTACACAGTAGTCGAATAATCCAATTCAATAACTTGATTTTAACAGGTTGTGCAACATTGCCAGTCCCTTTATTATTTACAGTTTTTTCGCGTTTTTCATGCCAAACCCAAAAGTATCCACAAACCTTCTAATGCAATGATGTAAAAAACTCAAACATATTCGGAATTAGCGTCGCCGATAGACAAATAATCCAACCCAAGCAATTAGATTTTGAAAACTTTTGCCAAACTGTCACTCCCTAGAGTACAGCATAGTGCAGTACAGTACAGCACAGCACAGCACAGTACAACACAGTACTGCACAGTACAGTACAGTACAGGTGTTAATAATCCAGTATGTCATTCATAGGGACTCTGGTCAAGAATGACTCAAACTAACCTTTTGCTCTTATGTAGGTTTGACCATTTAAATTCACTTAATATGTCAGAAAGGTTGTAAGTGTTTGTAGCTCCACTCTTGTGCTCAACATCACATCAGTGGTATTGTTTTAATGGTTCCATCTTTTAATGTGTCTTTGATGTCCAGTAATATTTGTGTTGTTAACAACAGGTGCAGGAGAGCATCAGGTTGGCCCTGGACATGATACCCACAGAGGCTGTTGCCACAGCTGCCCCCCTTCATCTGGGAGACTCAGCCTCCACCATCATGGAGAAATTTGATAAAATCAATACAAACAAATTAACTGTGAGTTTAACATCTTAAGACCTTTTTCGCTCTAAGATAAAAAAATTGAAGTAATATTAATAGTAAATTATTATTATTATTATTATTGATTTATACAATACAAGTCCTCCCAGACTTACGACAGGGTTAGAGACCCAAATCCAGGTCGTAAGTTGAAAATGCTTAATAATACATAGAAAATCTTAAATGGTTGTCTCTTTTTCTTCTCAGCACCACAAAACACTCACTTTTAAGCTTGCCAGCCATTTTAAAGTGAATTACAAACAAAAATTTTGTCTGTGTACTGAAGTTGGGACTCGAAAATACGTAATTTGACAAAATTTTGGTACGACTGAGGAAGGTCGTAAGTGCGGGTTGTCGTAAGTCGAGTAGGTCGTAAGTCGGGGAGGAGCTGTACATGGCTTGAAGGAGCATGGTGGCTGAGTGGATACAGCACTTGCCTCCTGACCAGGGGTCAGTGGTTTGATTCCGGGGCACTCCCTGTTCACCCAGCTGTAAATGTGCACCTTAAGTTTACAACTTGGGGAAGTGAATGGGGTAGAGTGCATTACCGGCCATGCTGCCTCCTTGTGTACCGAAGGCTTAGTATACAGTGTGCTGTATCCACACTGTCCCTGCCTATGGCCCCCACTTTCACATGATTTGAAGGATTATCCAGGTTTAGGCTCAGTAGAAAGAATCATTAACAAGTGTAGTTATAACTGTTGCTTTACCATCTGGACTAATGATCTGTCCCACATAGGAAAGGAGTCATACACAAATTAATTTAATAACAGCAAAGTACAATAGATCCTACCTAATGTGCGCAGTTACATTCCAACACACACCTTTTACCCAGACGTGGAGTAGACCGTGTTGACGTGTCCTCTCCGTGCAGCTCCATCTTGACAGAGGTCTTAAGTCCATCCCTGTTGTTAATTCCATCTTGTCATCGTGTCCTGGGTCTACCAACGGGTCTTCTACCTCGTGGTTGTCAATCGCGTATGAGCTCGAGGTCTCTCGTCGGTGACGTTCTTCCCGTGTGACCGCACCGTCTTAGTTGGTTTCCTTCCACCTGGGTCACAGTAGGTTCTAGGCCTAAGGAATTTCTTATGCTGGTGTTTCTAATTCTCTCTTTTAGTCACTCCCACAATAAGTGTGATGACCCACATTTCTGCAGCTTCTATTTTACTATTTAATTTTTTGTATAATACCCAAGTTTCTCTTCTGTGTAAAAGTGTTGTTTGAGAACGGTGTTGTACATGTGGACTTTTACTCATATTTGAGTCTTTGAAGAGTGGATAGAGAGTGCCAACATTCTTCCTGAATTACAGTACAGTAGTTAGGGTTTTTTCATTATCTTTTAACTGCTTTAATTTTTTATGTATAATATTGTGGTTTTCTCGTCAATGAGGAACCCTATATTTCCCATATGTTATGGTATTCAATATACAAACAGGCACCCAATGAATGGTTTTCAAGGAACCTAACCCATTGGTATAGTGAGGTAAATCTGTACTCGCCGTCTGGGCCACATTGTCCGCGTGAGTGAATGTCTCGGTCATTCCATCTCTTTGTCCATCTTCTCTAATTAATTGGACCACATACAGTAGATGACAAAGAGGGCCGGAGACAGGACACATCCCCGTCCGACGCCACAATTTGTGTCCAGATAGTTCTCTCCTCCAGTGACAGTACAAGTAAACCTCCAGATACGATGGGATTAGTTTTCTGAAAAATCCATTGCTGGGTGAATTATATTTTTCTTTGTCAAATCAGTGATATTTTATAAGGAAACAATATTTAACCCTATGCACCATGCATCTACACCTTCACTTGTACGCCTGCCCACGCCCCGCCACACAGCCAATCCGTGCACTACGGCCCCGCATTTGGTCGTACGTCGATCATAAACCCACCATCGCATGGCTCCACAATTATTGGCCAGCGTCGTACTTATCGTTGGTGTTTTTTCTTATATAGTGAGAGGACGGCACTAATATTTAGATTGAACTGTGTTATGGTGATTGTCAAGTGATATATTCTGTGTTTTTGTGATTGTATATTGCTTCACTTCTCTTTTCGTGAACATGTGTTCTGTGTGTGCTGGCCGATATTATCGTGCTTATGTTGTTATCCTTGGTTTTTTCTTACAGTCCAGTACACTACAGGTTAATACTGTATATTACAGCAATATTTTCACTCAGTTAATGTGACTGTGAAGTGAGACATATAGTACAGTATACATGTACAGTACACTACAGGTTAATACTGTACATTACAGTAATATTTTCACTCAGTTAATGTGACTGTGAAGTGAGATGTGTACAGGTACAGTCCCCTTCACTAGTACATTTACAGGGGCTCATCAGGTTTTGTGCAGTGATACAGATTGCAACAAACTCTGGTGTCACTACTGACCGCCGTTCGGTTCTTGGTCTGTCTTTCACACTTCCTGTGTCACAAAAACGTTTCACCGGTTCATAAACATAAGTCTTACATGGTGTTGGGCTATTGGGCTTTCAACACACCATTGATTACATTTGCACTGAAAGTACGCCTCCAACAGAGTAACCTTCTGTGCCCGCGGAAGACTCATTGTCGACTGACTCACACTTATGTCCCTCTACCCGCTCGTGCGCGAAGTCACGTGACCGGTACGTTACTCGGCAATCTTCTGCAACGTTGCCAGCACGTGCTGCGTGAAACCATGGATGGCTATCGTTAGCCATTATACTACTATAAATTGCCAAACTTTGAGTATGGGGACTTTTGAGACACCCTGTATATGGTTTATGGCAATAAAAACAAGTTTTATTGGGGGCGGGGGGGATTGATAAAGCTGTCTCGCCTGGCATGGGGGCCTCAGAGATGTAATCTTTGAACTGAAAAACTTTAAAACTTATCTCTTGCGGGAGAAGGTTAAGGAGCACCTCCTAGTCATCTGGTGCTCCAACAAGGAGGCCTGGGTAATGACGGTGTTGTGCCAGAGTTATATGATTGGTTACCTCTCCAAGCACCTCAAGGAGTACGCCAAGAAGCAGAACATCACCAACAAGTTACTCCTGATCCTCAACTATGCACCTTCGCACCCGCCTGGGATGGGTGAGTGTACTGACGACATCAGTGTGATGTTTCTGGCCAGAACACCACCTCGCTCGTCCAGCCGATGGATCGGAGCGTCGTCACGACCTTCGAGGCCGACTACTTGAGGAGATTAATGAAGCAGCTGTTTGAGGCGACAGATGGAGAGGGAAAGGTGACCGTCGAACAATTCTGCCAAGGCTACAACATCAAGCACGCCATACAAAGCATTGAGAAGTCGTGGAAGGAGGTCACACAGAGCTGCACGAACGGCGCGTGGAGAAAAGTGTGGTCCGAGTGCGCGTGCAACTTCCACGGCTTCACCGACGCTGTAGCCGTACGCCTCAACATCACCGGCATCTCCCAGAAGGCCGGCTTTCGGGAGGTTGATTAATGCGGTTGAGGTCTTGGAGAGCCACTCTGAGAAGCTCAACACAGAGGACCTGCTGCTCCTGGAACAACAGCAGAGAATGGAGGAGTCAACGGGTGAGGAGGACAACCCTGCACCCACGACGCTGACTCTGAAGGTGTTGAGCACTGCCATGGACCACATGAACACTGCCATGGATCTGCTGGCTGAGAATGACCCCTAACATCAACAGGAGTTCATCTGTGAGGCCAGTGGTGGTGAAAGGCATGCTCTGCTACATGGAGCTGTACCTTTAGAAGAAGAAGAAGGAGGCGCAATAGACAACAATCACCTCCTTTTTCAAACCCCTGCCACAGTCAGAGCCACAACCCTCCACTGTTGACACCTCTCCAGTCCCACCCAGGAACTTCACCCTCTTTAAAGTTAAACCAAAGCCTACACCTCCATCCCCCACTGTAGAAGACCCTTCTAGGACTCCGACTCCCACTGTCTCCATCCTGTCCGTACTCCCCTGAGTGACGTCTTCACTCCACCTACAAGAGTCCCCTTAGCCTCAAAGGGACATGTAGTGATGACCAGACTTGTCAATTATGATGTGGTGAGTGTTGTTATCTACAGAGAGTAGTATTGCAGCATTATATTTGTCTGTGATACAAGTGTTGGGGGACTGGCTGGGAACGTACCCCATGCTATAATGCTCCCCATTTACAATAATTCACCTGCCGATGGGTTTACAACAACATAACCCCGTCGAATCTCCGGGTTTGCCTCTGTGTACTGTACAACCCGTAGTTTGCACCAGAGATAAAAAAATTCAAAGCGATGGATATCGATGGCGGTTCGACGGATATCGTTAAAGGGAGTTATTTGATCGTATATAGCGAGACGGATTTAATTTATGACCGTCGTTAAAGCGGAATATTGCTGATCGGGATATATTACCTGGAGGTTTACCTGTACTCTTTTGATCCATATATGTGCTCTTGATTGCTCTGGCAAGTCTCTGGGGTCACCTTTGATATTCAAAACATTCCTCGTGCATTCTCTCGGGCCTTTATAAACCATCAAATGGCTCCTTCGTCATGCCTTCGTAAACCAATACATGGCTCCTTGGTTGTGCCTTCATAAACCAACAAATTGCTCCTTGGTCGTGCCTTCATAAACCTACAAATGGCTCCTTGGTCGTGACTTCAAAAACCAATACATGGCTCCTTGGTCGTGCCTTCATAAACCAACAAATTGCTCCTTGGTCGTGCCTTCATAAACCAACAAATGGCTCCTTTGTCGCGCCTTCATAAACCAACAAATGGCTCCCTGATCATGCCTTCATAAATCTACAAATGGCTCCTTGTCGGCCTTCATAACACATGCTCATACAAATGGCTCCTTGGTCTTGCTTTCATAACCAACAAATGGCTCCTTGGTCGTGGCTTCATAAACCAACAAATGGCTCCCTGCTCATGCCTTCATAAACCAACAAATGGCTCCTTTGTCGTGCCTTCATAAACCAACTATGGCTCCTTGGTCGTGTAATGATTGAATATCAAACCAAAGCTTACAGCCCAGAATTACATAACATAACAGCAAGTACAGTACAGACCGCGTGGTACCCTAACACCACAGGTTGACACACCGCAGGTCAAGACCTGACCCCAGCCTAAGTACTTGCGTAACCCTACGATATAATCGTGTTAAGGAAACCACACCTGGCCATGACCTACCCGGGCGGTAATAATTACAAAGCACTATTGTCCTGCGAGATGACCTCACCTGGGCAAACACCTGTCCAGACCTGACCCAAGGAAGATCAAGGACCCGCTAATCGGCCAGCACCCCTGTTACCCGGTCAAGACACACGCACTTAAGTAGGAGAGGTCACCCTCCGGCTCCTCCAATATATTGGGGCTTGAGCTCCTCTCACCAACAGAGTCTGATAACCAAGGAGGGCCAGCAACCACGTCCCCTGACCCGCTCATCAAAGAAGTCCATCACTAAAGGCAACGAGGTCTCCGCCGGGTCCATCGACAGAGTGCTGTCAATTCAACGTATAACAGTAAGTGCTGGCTTTGTAGGCGGTAGAAGTACAGTGATCCCGAACCTTCCAACGACCGACTTAGTGAAGTGCCCACTCGATTTGTGAAGTTAAAGGAACATATCATAGTCTATCATACCCTGTGTACGAATCCCCCCCCATTAATTCCCCCTATGCAACTAGTAAAATAAAGCTGTAACACGCATTTGTGTTTTATATACTACACTTGTACTGAGCCTGTGTTAATATACGTAGTCACCCCCACACCCTCGAGACACGCTACCAAACTTCCTGTCTTTACATTCTCCTACGATAAATATTCTACATATATGTCATATCCTCTTCTGGTGAGTTCGTCTCATTACAGTCGTACCTTCTTAACCAACAAATGGCTCCTTGGTCGTTCCTTCATAAACCAACAAATGGCTCCCTGATCGTGCCTTTATAAACCTACAAATGGCTCCTTGGTCGTGCCTTCATAACCAACACATGGCTCCTTGGTCTTGCCTTCATAAACCAACAAAAAGCTCCTTGGTCGTGCCTTCATGAACATACAAATGGCTCCTTGGTTGTGCCTTCATAACCAACAAATGGCTCCTTGGTCGGGCCTTCATAAACTAAGAATGGCTCCTTTGTCGTGCCTTTATAAACCAACCAATGGTTCCTTGGTCGTCGCTTCATGACCAACACATGGCTCCTTGGTCTTGCCTTCATAAACCAAGAATGGCTCCTTTGTCGTGCCTAAATAAACCAACCAATGGTTCCATGGTCGTGCCTTCAAGACCAACACATGGCTCCTTGGTCGTGCCTTTATAAACCAACAAATGGTTCCTTGGTCGTGCCTTCATGACCAACACATGGCTCCTTGGTCTTGCCTTCATAAACCAACAATGGCTCCTTTGTCGTGCCTTTATAAACCAACCAATGGTTCCTTGGTTGTGCCTTCATGACCAACACATGGCTCCTTGGTAGTGCCTTCATATCCAACAAATGGCTCCTTGGTCGTGCCTCAATAAACCAACTAATGGCTCCTTGGTTATGCCTTCATAACCAACAAATGGCTCCTTGGTCGCGTCTTCATAGCCAACAAATGGCTCCTTTGTCGTGCCTTTATGACCAACAAATGGCTCCTTGGTCGTGCCTTCATAACCAACACATGGCTCCTTGGTCGTGCGTTCATAACCAACACATGGCTCCTTGGTCGTGCGTTCATAAACCAACAAATGGCTTCTTGGTTGCGCCTTCGTAAACCAACCAATGGCTCCATGGTGGTGCCTTCATAAACCTACAAATGGCACCTTGGTCGCACCTTCATAACCAACAAATGGCTCCTTGGTTGTGCCTTGATAAACTAACAAATGGCTCCTTGGTCGTGCCTTCATAACCAACACATGGCTCCTTGGTCATGCCTTCATAAACCAACAAATGGCTCCTTGGTCTTGCCTTCATAAACCAACAATGGCTCCTTGTTCGTGCCTTCATAAACCGACAAATGGCTCCTTGTTCGGGCCTTCATAAACCAAGAATGGCTCCTTTGTCGTGCCTTTATAAACCAACCAATGGTTCCTTGGTCGTGCCTTCATGACCAACACATGGCTCCTTGGTCTTGCCTTCATAAACCAACAATGGCTCCTTTGTCGTGCCTTTATAAACCAACCAATGGTTCCTTGGTCGTGCCTTCATGACCAACAAATGGCTCCTTGGTCGTGGCTTCATAAACCAACAAATGGCTCCTTGCTCATGCCTTCATAATCCAACAAATGGCTCCTTTGTCGTGCCTTCATAAACCAACTATGGCTCCTTGGTCGTGTAATGATTGAATATCAGACAAAAGCTTACAGCCCAGAATTACATAACATAACAGCAAGTACAGTACAGACAGCGTGGTACCCTAACACCACAGGTTGACACACGGCAGGTCAAAACCTGACCCCGGCCTAAGTACTTGCGTAAACCTACGATATAACCGTGTTAAGGAAACCACACCTGGCCAAGACCTACCCGGGCGGTAATAATTACAAAGCACTATTGTCCTGCGAGATGAACTCACCTGGGCAAACACCTGTCCAGACCTGACCCAAGGAAGATCGAGGACCCGCTAATCGGCCAGCACCCCTGTTACCCGGTCAAGACACACGCACTTAAGTAGGAGAGGTCACCCACCGGCTCCTCCAATATATAGGGGCTGGAGCTCCTCTCACCAACAGAGTCCGATAACCAGCGACCACGTCCCCTGTCCAGCTCATCAAAGAAGTCCATCACTAAAGGCAACGAGGTCTCCGCCGGGTCCAACGACAGAGTGCTGTCAATTCAACGTATAACAGTAAGTGCTGGCTGTGTAGGCGGGAGAAGTGCAGTGATCCCGAACCTTCCAACGACCGACTTAGTGAAGTGCCCATTCGACTTGTGAAGTTAAAAGAACATATCATAGTCTATCATACCCTGTGTACGAATCCCCCCCCCCCCCTATTAATTCCCCCTATGCAACTAGTAAAATAAAGCTGTAACATGCATTTGTGTTTTATATACTACACTTGTACTGAGCCTGTGTTAATATACGTAGTCACCCCCACACCGTCGAGACACGCTACCAAACTTCCTGTCTTTACATTCTCCTACGATAAATATTCTACCTATATGTCATATCCTCTTCTGGTGAGTTTTGTCTCATTACAGTCGTACCTTCTTAACCAACAAATGGCTCCTTGGTCGTTCCTTCATAAACCAACAAATGGCTCCTTGGTCGTGCCTTCATAACCAACAAATGGCTCCTTGGTCTTGCCTTCATAAACCAACAAATAGCTCCTTGATCGTGCTTTCATGAACATACAAATGGCTCCTTGGTTGTGCCTTCATAACCAACAAATGGCTCCTTGGTCGGGCCTTCATAAGCCAAGAATGGCTCCTTTGTCGTGCCTTTATAACCCAACCAATGGTTCCATGGTCGTGCCTTCAAGACCAACACATGGCTCCTTGGTCGTGCCTTTATAAACCAACAAATGGTTCCTTGGTCGTGCCTTCATGACCAACACATGGCTCCTTGGTCTTGCCTTCATAAACCAACAAATGGCTCCTTGGTCGTGCCTTCATAAACCAACAAATGGCTCCTTGGTCGTGCCTTCATGAACCTGCAAATGGTTCCTTGGTCGTGCCTTCATGACCAACACATGGCTCCTTGGTATTGCCTTCATAAACCAACAATGGCTCCTTTGTCGTGCCTTTATAAACCAACCAATGGTTCCTTGGTCGTGCCTTCATGACCTACACATGGCTCCTTGGTAGTGCCTTTATAAACCAACAAATGGTTCCTTGGTTGTGCCTTCATGACCAACACATGGCTCCTTGGTAGTCAGTGGCGTAGCTAGAGTGTGTGCCGCCTGGGGCGGCCCTTGAGTTTGCCGCCCCCCCCTCCCCCCCGTGCCCCCACAAAAAATACATATTGCACAGTGACTCACTCTTATATATATATTTATATATATATATATATATATATATATTATATATATATATATATATATATATATATATATATATATATATATATATATATATATATATATATACTGTATATATATATATATATATATATTAAATAGTTTGTGTACCATTATAATATTACTGTACTTTCACATACTCAAATATAGTATGCTTTAAATACCCACCAAACATACTTAAACTTTATAAGTAACAAACAAAAAGCAAAAACGACATATAGGATAGGGAAAAAAGTAAAAAAAGGGTAAAAAATTAGGACCATCTTTATTTCTGAAATTAAAACTACAACTTTACTTTCACATACTCAAATATAGTATGCTTTAAATACACCCCAAACATACTTAAACTTTATAAGTAACAGTTAAACAAAAAGCAAAAACGACATATAGGATAGGGAAAAAAGTAAAATATTGTAAACAATTAGGACCATCTTTATTTCTGAAATGAAAACTACAACTTTCTACAAAGTAACGTTTCTTGATTTTTTGTTGGCAAATTCTTCAATGACATTGTCAAAAACTAATTCATCTGTCAATTGTCGCTCTATAGACAGTATGGCAAGATTTCTCAACCGCAAGGTGCTCATAGTAGATCTTAAGTAATTCTTGATCAGTTTTAGTTTCGAAAAACTCCTCTCACAGGTAGCAACACTAACAGCAATTGTGAGGAAAATCCTCAGCATTATTACTATATTTGGAACCGAGTTCCCAAGGTTATACTTTTGAATAAACTGCAAAAGTTCAAGGGGGCCTTCTTTCCACGTCTGTATTCTGTCTTTAATAGTTATAGCAGCAACAGCAACAAAATGCTGAAGTCTTTTTCTCTCAACGAGGAACTCCTCTTTATCAATGTCGTCGTGATCGTGATCTATTTGACACTCATATTTATCATCCAAAAGATTCAATGGGGTAAGGAAGGCATATTTCTCAGCAAGTTCATGAAGCTGTTGAAATCTCAAAGTTATTTCTTGGATCACTCTGTCCAGCGAAGAAAACATTTCTCTCCTCAATTCAATGTCGTATGGCAATTCAGCATCTCGTGATCCTTCACCAAACATTTGTTTCTTCTTTTTGGGTCGACGCTGACGCTCCATGACTATCCCCAGATCATTGCAAATTTCTTTGGCATAGTTAACTCCATTACTCACTAGCTTGTCCCTGTTTTCAACTAGAAATGTTTCTAATGCCCTGAGTTTTATATCACATTGTTGTATGTTCAAGCCCTTGGTTGGAAGGTAAGTCTGTGTGTCGTAAATTTCTAGAAGGACGGGTCCCCACAGGCCAAGAAAGCACAAAAAGGAAAATGATTGCAACGCACCAAGTAGAACACCAGCATCTGCCCTGGTAGCTGTATTTTCTTCTTCACCAGTTAACTTTTCTAGGGTATTTAAGATTTTTGAGAAATGTTTCTTTACAACACTTACAGCTTCTCCCCTCGCACTCCACCGAGTTTCTATTATGCGCTTGACACTTTGACCAGTGACTGAAGTTAGAACATCCCAGCGATGGGTTGATGAAGAAAAAAATACAAACAAACGTTCCACACATCCAAAAAAGGTAACAGAATTCACAGCAACAGAAGCTGCATGAACACCCGCCAAATTCAGCGAGTGATTTGTACAAGCGACAAATTCTGCTTTTTTATTAATTTCCTTGATACGTTTCTGAACACCAGTATGAGCACCAGCCATCACCGCAGCATTATCATATGCTTGCCCTCTACAATTTTGAATATCAATTCCGTCTTTCTCTAATTTTTCCAAAATCATCATTGAAATATTCTCGGCGGTTTTACCTTGTTTCAATGAAATCGACAAATGATTCCACAACCTTCACTTTATCTCCATCGATCATAACATAGCGTAAAACTTGGCTCGTTTGATCCTTATGTGAAATATCAGGAGTGCTGTCGAATATCATGGAAAAGTACTTTGCTTCTTTTACTTGCTTGATGACTTTGCTTCATACGTTTTCTCCCAAAATTTCTATAAACTCGTTCTGAATAGTAGGAGACAGATAGGAAGCAGCAAACTTGTTTCCCAGCTGGATTCTTAGAAGATGTTCACGTAGCACTGGATCATATTTCGCCAACAAATCAACTAGCTCTAAAAAAATTCCTCTATTTTCCGTTGCTTCAGTCTCGTTTCTCTCATAATTCATTCCTTCTCGGTGGCCTCGTAAAGCCAAATTCTGTTTAGCTAGTAATCTAATAATATCAAGCAATCTTGAAAGGATTTCCTTCCACTTTTTCACTTGGCTTTCAACAACTTCTTGTTCTTTTTTATCAATTGTTGCTCCACGAGCAATCCTAATTTCCAACTCCTTCCATTGTGTGAAATTCCGAACGTGAGCTGCACTGGATTCGTGCTCGGATATTCTAGGATTCAATTTCCACCATATGTTGAATCCATCCTCAGAATTAAATTTTGAGTTATTTCTGTCTGAAAACAGTTTGCAACAAAAGCAGTAAAGAGCTTCCTTGGAAGGGGAGTACACCATCCATGATCTCAACATTCTTTCACCATTTGGCAGAGTTTGAAAAAACCACTCGCGTGTTAGCCCTTACTGTTGTCAGACAAAAGCCACCCCGATCAAAGTATGGGGCTTTTGTCTGGGTGGCTTTCGTCTGGGGGGCTTTTGTCTGGGTGGCTTTTGTCTGTACCCCAGTGAGGATAGTGTCTTAGTATAAAATCCAATGCTGTGAAACAAAATCTTAATATTTAATCTCAGTACCACAGCAAAAGTCACATCAATATTTTTTTAACCAATACTTTAATATTTCTTACCTTATAGTATTATGTCTTCCAACGAAGTAAATAACTGGATCGAAAACACAAGAGAACTTAAAAGTCGTCTAGCCTCCCCTCGTCTTGTCACGATGGAGACTTATGCAGAACTGAAGTGAATTGCTTGTAACTTGTGGATTGGTCGGCTGTATATGAACTGATATGACCCGAGACTGCATGGTTTTGCAGCTACTGGAGACGTTAATCCTTCCCTTCGTATCGGCGGCAAGTTAATCCTCGTCGTGTCTGACCTAACACATGACCCACACCACATGAGCTCACTGGCGTACTTGTTTGAAGTTGTTTCCTTAATCCTCAACAGGTTACAGGTTGTGTGTGTGGCGGGGAGGGGGGCGCATAGCAAGGGTGTAGCTCATGACGTGGCCGTGATGATGTGGGTCAGGTGTTAGGTCAGACACGACAAGGATTAACTTGCCGCCGATACAAAGGGATGGATTAACGTCTCCAGTAGCTGCAGATATGGGTGATGAGCAGACCCAAAAGTGCCGCCCCCCAAAAGTGCCGCCCGGGGCGGACCGACCCCACGCCCCCCCCCCCCTTGCTACGCTAGTGTTGGTAGTGCCTTCATATCCAACAAATGGCTCCTTGGTCGTGCCTATATAAACCAACTAATGGCTCCTTGGTTATGCCTTCATAACCAACAAATGGCTCCTTGGTCGTGTCTTCATAGCCAACAAATGGCTCCTTGGTCGTGCCTTCATAACCAACAAATGGCTCCTTGGTCGTGCCTTCATAACCAACACATGGCTACTTGGTCGTGCATTCATAACCAACACATGGCTCCTTGGTCGTCCCTTCATAACCAACACATGGCTCCTTGGTCGTACGTTCATAACCAACACATGGCTCCTTGGTCGTGCGTTCATAAACCAACAAATGGCTTCTTGGTTGCGCCTTCGTAAACCAACCAATGGCTCTATGGTGGTGCCTTCATAAACCTACAAATGGCTCCTTGGTCACACCTTCATAACCAACAAGTGGCTCCTTGGTCGTGCCTTGTGTTACGAACCCCGCCACCAATTGTCATGATCTACCTACCCAGCACTACGAACCACGCCATCTATTGTCTTGATCTACCTACCCAGCACCACGAGCAACGCCATCTAGGGACGAAACACGAGTATGACTCGTCTTAGTTACCACTCCCGGGTTTCCCTTCTCCATATCCTGGTTGTTGCGTCACCTCCTCAAAGTCTTCTTTGTCAGCTCCAATTCAAGGAGAGAGCAGTTCACTCTGGGAAGTGACCACAGGATCACCTATCCTGGAAACCTACGGCACAGTGACTACCTACCGTCTTCTACAATACTCAGCCTTACTCGTCAGCCATCTCAGCTCCTCACTTAAGTATTTGTAATCTTGTATTGCCTCTCCCACCTCCACCTTGCTTCACTATTGTTTTATGTTGTATTAATATGTATATACTGTTAATGTTTAGGTTAAGTATGGTTAAGGGTAATTTATAGGAAGCTGAATATTTTGTTAAGGAATTTATGGTACTTTATTATACACAACAAAAACTCGCATCCTTTGTCTACCCTTTTATAGTCCGATTGTCTTTGTTTTTTTTTTGTTGTTGCCTGTTGGGATCTGGGTAGACTTTTAACTATATTCTAAATCCCCAACTCGTAACAAATGGCGACCGTGACAGGACACGACCTTAAGTACCATATTTCTTAACCCCCTTGTTACTCCTTGTTAATTATCCCTCCCAGTCACTTCTGTTCACAATTGCTTTACGGTGGTTTAAAGTTTCCTTCATATGTGTGTGCATATATTGGTATTATCGTACAGTAAGAGTGACAGACGTAGGATATTAGGTTCCAAGTGTCATAAGGCTTACCTGTTATTACACGTGGCAGTCGTGTAGTAAGTCTTATCGAGTGTAGGGAAGAATCCGGATCTGTTTAATGCCGTACCCTCACTCCAGAGTAGGCTGTTCCATAGTCACTAGTTTAGGGTGAAGTGATATCTTGGGACGCCCCGCTCTACCAGGACCCCATAATTATAAAGCCTCAATTATTGTTCTTCTCATTATCTCATTCAGGGTCAATCATACCAAACTCAAGGGTGATCGATCTTATATAAGCCGTAATACACCCTTCATTATCAGGGTGTATCGGATCTTTATATTAATGCCGTAATACGCCCTTCTTTTTTCAAGTATCTCAAGGTTGTTAATCCGGATCTTATATTAATGCCGTAATACGCCCTTCCTCTTTCAAGTATCTCAGGGTTGTTAATCCGGATCTTTATATAAATGCCGTAATACGCCCTTCCTCTTTCAAGTATCTCAGGGTTGTTCATCTGGATCTTTATATTAATTCCGTAATACGCCATACGATCCAGTCTCTTATCCTTATCTAAGGATATTCTCAGAAAAACAATATTCTGAAGTGTAATTTCCCTAGGTATAACTTGGGTAGTTTCCGGGACTTCCTGGATATCCACTGCCGTGATATTTTCTAGGGTAATCCACTTATCTTATCTTTTGACCATTAGTTAATTTATCCTATTTTTCTTAACAATGGCCACCTCAGGTTTTGATCTCCAGGATTTTATTGAAAATCCTTCCGTAGCTAAATTACGTGTTAATATCCTGAAGAAAGAATGGAAAGAAATAGCCAACTATTACAATATCCCATTTTCACAGCAACTGACTAAGGAAATGTTAAAAAATCATGTAATTGAAATGTTGGTTCAACAAGAAGTTTTAAAAGAATCCGCTGTTGACCGATTAACGCCCATGTCCAAGAAACTTCAACCACTATCCACCACCCCTCCTCACTCAGAAGTTGCCTCAGGTCTGGCTAGCCCTCAAGAAAAAGCACAAAGAGTAGACGCCTTAGAACTAGAACGAGCTAGGTTCGAGTTCAAATCAAAATGAAAGAACTCGAGTTGGAGCATGAGGGAATGTCGGAACAGGCCAAGTTGGAGCATGAGGAAAGGATGGAACAGGCCAAGTTGGAGCAGGAGGTTAGACTGAAAGAACTACAGGTGAGAGAGACAGAAGTCACCTTAACATCGGAGTTTAAATCAAAAGAAGTGGCATTAAAAGAGAAACTAGCTGCTTTTAACCCTGCTACTGCTTCTTCCCTTGTTCCCGGGTTTGATGAATCCGATATGGACGGGTCATTTAGGACTTTTGAGAAAATAGCCGGGAAGAATGAGTGGCCAAAGGACCAGTGGGTGTCGGTGTTAGTTCCTAAATTATGTGGTAAGGCTCGTAGAGTTTATATCTGTTTAGACCAGACTGATGACTATGATAACGTAAAAAAGAATATCCTCACCTCTTATGCTATCACGCCAGATGGATACCGGCAGAAGTTTCGTAAACTAACCAAACCATTTTCACACACCTTTGTTGAGTTTGCTCAAGAAAAGCTTAGGTTTTTTAAGAAGTGGTTAGAGGCTACAGAGACCTCCACATTTCAGGATTTGTTAAATTTGGTAGTCCTGGAGGAGTGGAAGAGCAAGATACCATTTCACATCTTGAAGCATGTGGAGGAGCATGGAGAGGTTAATTTAGGGCGTGCCACTGAGCTGGCTGATGCATACGCCTTGCTGGTGGAGTCACTGGGCAGTAGGGAACGTGGTACTTTCCGGCATGTTAGGTCCTCCTCTGATGATAACCTTGGGGACGTGAGTGGTAGGTCGAAAGGTCCCACACCTACCCCACCTGATGCAAACCAAGTTTACCTGTTCTTACTGTAAAAACCCAGGCCATACGATCCAGACTTGTAAACACCCAAAGTGTCGAATTGCTAAAAGTAGTTCCCTGGATCCCAAATTCAAACCAATAGCAACCACCAATGTGGAAAGGCCCCATCAGGATCTCTTCTCTTCATTCACCTATGAGGGAAAATTTTCAATCATAGAGGGGTCTCGTTCTTTCCCTATTCGTATACTACGTGATACGGGCGCAGCACAATCTATCCTCCTGTTTAACGTCATTCCTGATATATCTACCGCATTTACTAATGAGAGTGTTCTAATTTCAGATCTCTCATCCCATTCTTCCTATCCTTTAGCTAAAGTGCACCTCCAATGTCCCTTGATTACTGGGGAAGTGCAAATAGCCATTAGGAAAGACCCAATGCCTGTGTGCGGCATTCATTCATTTATTATTGGGTAATGACTTGGTAGGAGATCTAGTGGTTCCTAACATAAAGACAGTCGACTCTCCCTTACCTGTCAACTCCACCACTGACCTTAAAGAAACTATTCCTCATCTTTTCCCATCTTGTGCTGTCACCCGGTCACAGAGTGTGCGAAATGGGCCCTCTTCATCAAAATCCACCTCCAATATCTTCCTATCCACAGAAGATCTGTACAATAAGACCATTAGTAAGGATGAGCTCATTAAAGCCCTACAATCTGATCCATCTTTGTTCAAACAGGTGATGGAAGACCTCAGTGTGGACCATTGTACATCTTCGGCTTACCACCCACCGTCCCAAGGTTGCTTGGAACGGTTCCATCAAAACTTTCAAATCAATGCTAATAAACTATCTCCCCTCAACTATATAGTCCATACTCCTGATCGCAGAAAAGATTCACTTGTTCACATTAATCTCATGAAACTTTACCATTCCAGGCAGTCAGAGGAAGACATCCCAGAGGCTATGAGCCTATCTGTATTGCATACGGTTTTGTCAGGGCCGGAGCCGGAGACAGATGACATGGACCTATTGGAGAATTTAGACTTCCCTCTACCTAAAGAGAACCCTGCTAACAGTCACATACTCAACAACTTGGATGAGTATTTTTCTGTTCTGAATCGAGTTCAAGCAAAAGATCTCGTTAAGTTATTATCAACATTTCCTAAAGTCACGTCAGACCTCCCAGGGTTTTGTAATATACTTAAACATGATATTAAGCTAATCTCAGATGATGTACAACCCATTAGGCAATCAGAATATCGACTAAATCCACAAAAAAAAGAGATTATGAAAAAGGAGGTAGATTTTTTGTTAAAACATAACTTAGCCGAGCCTAGTACCTCCCCCTGGGCTTCACCTTGCCTTCTCATTCCAAAACCCGATGGCACTTTTCGTTTCTGTACCGATTATCGTAAAGTGAACCAGGTAACTTTCTCAGACTCCTACCCTTTACCTTTGATTGAAGATATAATAGACAGCATAGGCTGTGCTAAATTTATATCTACCGTGAACCTGTTGAAAGGATATTATCAAGTGGGACTCACGGAAAGGGCAAAAATAATCTCGGCATTTATAACTCCATTTGGTCTTTTTCAATATTTGGTTATGGCGTTTGGCTTTTCTAATGCTCCGGCCACATTCCAGAGGGCCATCAACTACGTAATTCAGGACTTAGGTGGGACGTTCGCCTACCTGGATGACCTGGTGGTGGTATCGGACGGCTGGGACGAACATCTGGTGCGTTTGGAGATACTGTTTGCACGACTGCAAGAGACTGGATTCACCATAAACCTGGCTAAATCTGCTTTTGGCCGGGCCTCAGTGACTTACCTGGGACATATCGTTGGGCATGGTATGGTGAGACACAAGGACGCAAACGTTAAAGCCAACTTGTCCTTCCCCACTCCAAGGACGAGAAAGAAACTCATGCGCTTCCTGGGGATGTGCTGCTACTACCGTTGGTTCTGCAGTAACTTCTCCAGCGTGGCCGGACCCCTCACAGACCTTACCAGTTCTGCGGTCCCTTACATCTGGAACCAGAGGTGCGACCAGTCTTTCCACCGCCTCAAAGCCTTCCTTGCCTCCAAGCCGGTAGTCCACCCCCCTAACTACACCTTGCCCTTCCATCTGCAAATCGACGCTAGCGGAGTCGGAGTGGGGGCTGTGCTCCTACAACCCGACCCAACCACTGATGTCCTTCACCCTGTGGCATACTACTCCGACAAGTTGAAAAAACATCAGACCAACTACTCGACCATAGAGAAGGAGGCCCTGGCTCTGGTGTTGGCAATAAAGAAGTTTGAATGTTACCTCCAGTCTTGCCCACAAACAACCCTAGTCTTCACCGACCATAACCCACTCACGTTCATCCAAACCAACAAGACCTCCAACCAGCGAATCCTCGGCTGGGCTCTCCTCACCCAGCCCTATAATCTACAAGTCCGGCACATAAAGGGGGTGGACAACATGATTGCGGACTCCTTATCCCGAGCTCCAGTGGAAATGCAGCAGCTACTCTCCAGACGCACCAGGTGATCACAACCTTCGCGCCCGCGCTACGGAGGTCTTTGGAGGGGGGGTGTGTTACGAACCCCGCCACCAATTGTCATGATCTACCTACCCAGCACTACGAACCACGCCATCTATTGTCTTGATCTACGTACCCAGCACCACGAGCAATGCCATCTAGGGACGAAACACGAGTATGACTCGTCTTAGTTACCACTCCCGGGTTTCCCTTCTCCATATCCTGGTTGTTGCGTCACCTCTTCAAAGTCTTTTTTGTCAGCTCCAATTCAAGGAGAGAGCAGTTCACTCTGGGAAGTGACCACAGGATCACCTATCCTGGAAACCTACGGCACAGTGACTACCTACCACTCTTCAATACTCGGCATTACTCGTCAGCCATCTCAGCTCCTCACTTAAGTATTTGTAATCTTGTATTGCCTCTCCCACCTCCACCTTGCTTCACGATTGTTTTATGTTGTATTAATATGTATATACTGTTAATGTTTAGGTTAAGTATGGTTAAGGGTAATGAATAGGAAGCTGAATATTTTGTTAAGGAATTTATGGTACTTTATTATACACAACAAAAACTCGCATCCTTTGTCTACCCTTTTATAGTCCGATTGTCTTTTTTTTTTGTTGTTGTTGCCTGTTGGGATCTGGGTAGACTTTTAACTATATTCTAAATCCCCAACTCGTAACACTTGATAAACTAACAAATGGCTCCTTGGTCATGCCTTCATAACCAACAAATGGCTCCTTATTCGTGCCTTCATAACCAACATATGGCTCCTTGGTCGTGCCTTCATAAACCAACAAATGGCTCCTTGTTCGGGCCTTCATAAACCAAAAATGGCTCCTTTGTCGTGCCTTTATAAACCAACCAATGGCTCCTTGGTCGTGCCTTCATGACCAACACATGGCTCCTTGGTCTTGCCTTCATAAACCAACAATGGCTCCTTTGTCGTGCCTTTATAAACCAACAAATGGTTTCCTTGGTCGCGCCTTCATATCCAACAAATTGCTCCTTGGTCGTACCTTCATAACCAACAAATGGCTCCTTGGTTGTGCCTTCATAGCCAACAAATGGCTCCTTTCTCGTGCCTTCATAACCAACACATGGCTCCTTGGTCTTGCCTTCATAAACGAACAAATGGATCCTTGGACGTGCTTTCATAACCAACAAATGGCTCCTTGGTCGTGCCATTATAAACCAACAAATGGTTCCTTGGTCGTTCCTTCATAACCAACAAATGGCTCCTTGGTTGTGCCTTCATAAACCAACAAATGGTGTCCTTGGTCACTCCTTCATAAACCAACAAATAGCTTCTTGGTCGCGCCTTAGTAAACCAACCAATGGCTCCTTGTTGGTGCCTTCATAAACCTACAAATGGCTCCTTGGTCACGCCTTCATAACCAATAAATGGCTCCTTGGTCGTGTCTTGATAACCAAACAAATGGCTCCTTGGTCATGCCTTCATAACCAACAAATGGCTCCTTGGTTGTGCCTGCATAACCAACACATGGCTCCTTGGTCGTGTCTTCATAAACCAACAAATGGCTCCTTGGTCGTGCCTTCATAACCAACATATGGCTCCTTGTTCGAACTTTCATAAATCAACAAATCTCTAATTGGTCGTGCCTTCATAACCAACATATGGCTCCTTGGTCGTGCATTTGTAAAACAACAAATGGCTCCTTGCTCGTCCCTTCATAACCAAGAAATAGCTCCTTGGTCGTGCTTTCATAAACCTACAAATGGCTCCTTGGTCGTGCCTTCATAACCAAGGAATGGCTCCTTGGTCGTTTCTTTATAGCCAACAAATGGCTCCTTGGTCGTGCCTAAATAAACCAACAAATAGCCTCTTGGTCGTGCCTTCATAAACCAACAAGTGGCTCTTTGGTCGTGTTTTCATAAACCAACAAATGGCTCCTTGGTCGTGCCTTCATAAACCAACAAATGGCTCCTTGGTCATTCCTTCATATCCAATGAATGTCTCCTTGGTCGTTGCTTCATAAACCAAGAAATGGCTCATTGGTCGTGCCTTCATAACCAAGAAATGGCTCCTTGGTCGTGCCTTCACAAACCAACAAATAGTTCCCTGGTCGTGCCTTCATTAACCTACAAATGGCTCATTGGTTGTGCCTTCATAACCTACAAATGGCTCTTTGGTCGTGCCTTCATAGCCAACAAATGGCTCCTTGGTCGTGCCTTTATAAACCAACAAATGGCTCCTTGGTCGCTCCTTCGTGAACCAACAAATTTCTCCTTGGTTGTGCCTTCATAAACCAACAAATAGGTCCTTGGTCGTGCCTTCATAAACCAAAAAATGGCTCCTTGGTGGCGCCATCATAAACCTACAAATGGCTCCTTGGTCGTGCCTTCATAACCAACAACTGGCTCCTTGGTCGTGCCTTCATAAACCTACAAATTGCTCCTTGGTCGTGCCTTCATAACTAACAAATGGCTCCCTGGTCTTGCCTTCATAAACCGACAAATGGCTTCTTGGTCGTGCCTTCATAAACCAACAAATGGCTCCTTGGTTCTACCTTCACAAACCAACAAATAGCTCCCTGGTCGTGCCTTCATAAACCTACAAATTGCTCCTTGGTCGTGCCTTCATAACCTACAAATGGCTCTTTGGTCGTGCCTTCATAACCAACAAATGGCTCCTTGGTCGTGCCTTCAGAAACCAACAAATGGCTCCTTGGTCGCGCCTTCGTGAACCAACAAATGGCTCCTTGGTTGTGCCTTCATAAACCAACAAATAGGTCCTTGGTCGTGCCTTCATAAACCAAAAAATGGCTCCTTGGTCGCGCCATTATAAACCTACAAATGGCTCCTTGGTCGTGCCTTCATGAACCTACAAATGGCTCCCTGGTCGTGCCTTCATGAACCTACAAATGGCTCCTTGGTCGTGCCTTTATAACCAACAAATGGCTCCTTGGTCGTGCCTTCATAAACCAACAAATGGCTCCCTGGTCGTTCCTTCATAAACTTACAAATGGCTTCTTGGTCGTGGTTTCGTAACCATCACATGGCTCCTTGGTCGTGCATTTACAAACCAACAAATGGCTCCTTGGTCCTGCCTGCATAAACCAATAAATGGCTCTTTGGTCGTGCCTTCATAAACCAACAAATGGCTCCTTGGTCGAGCCTTCATAACCAAACAATGGCTCCATGGTCGTGCCTTGAGAAACTTACAAATGGCACCTTGGTCGTGCCTTCATAACCAACAAATGGCTCCTTGGTCGTGCCTTTATGAACCAACAAATAGCTCCCTGGTCGTGCCTTCATAAACCTACAAATGGCTCCTTGGTTGTGCCTTTAATACCTACAAATGGCTCCTTGGTCGTGCCTTCATAACCAACAAATGGCTCCTTGGTCGGGCCTTCATAATCCAACAAATGGCTCCTTGGTCGCCTCTTCGTAAACCAACAAATGGCTCCTTGGTTGTGCCTTTATAACCAACAAATGGCTCCTTGGTCATGCCTTTATTAACCAACAAATCTCTCCCTGTTCGTTCCTTCATAAACCTACAAATGGCTCCTTGGTGGTGCTTTCATAACCATCACATGGATCCTTGGTCGTGTCTTCATAAACCAACAAACGGCTCCTAGGTCGTGCCTTCATAAACCAACAAATGGCTGCTTGGTCGTGCCTTTATAAACCAACAAGTGGCTCCTTGGTCGTGCCTTCATAAACAAACAAATGGCTCCTTGGTCGTGCGTCCATAAACCAACAAATGGCTCCCTGGTCGTTCCTTCATAAACTTACAAATGGCTCCTTGGTCGTGCCTTCATAACCAACAAATGGGTCCTTGGTCGTGCCTTCATAAACCAACAAATGGCTCCTTGGTCGTGCCTTCTTAACCAACACATGGCTCCTTGGTTGTGCCGTCATAAACCAACAAATGGCTCCTTGGTCATGCCTTCATAAACCAGCAAATGGCTACATGATCGTGCCTTCATAAATCTACAAATGGCTCCTTGGTCGTGACTTCATAAACCAACAAATGGCTCCTTGGTCGCGCCTTCATAAACCAACAAATGGCTCCTTGGTCGTGCCATAATAAACAAACAAATGGCTCCTTTGTCGCGCCTTCATAAACCAACAAATGGCTCCCTGATCATGCCTTCATAAATCTACAAATGGCTCCTTGGTCTTGCTTTCATAACCAACAAATGGCTCCTTGGTCCTGGCTTCATAAAACAAATGGCTCCCTGATCATGCCTTCATAAAGCAACAAATGGCTTCTTTGTCGTGCCTTCATAAACTAACTATGGCTCCTTCGTCGTGTAATGATTGAATATCAAACCAGAGCTTACAGGCCAGAATTACATAACATAACAGCAAGTACAGTACAGACCGCGTGGTACCCTAACACCACAGGTTGACACACCGCAGGTCAATACCTGACCCCGGCCTAAGTACTTGCGTAACCCTACGATATAACCGTGTTAAGGAAACCACACCTGGCCAAGACCTACCCGGGCGGTTATAATTACAAAGCACTATTGTCCTGCGAGATGACCTCACCTGGGAAAACACCTGTCCAGACCTGACCCATGGAAGATCAAGGACCCGCCAATCGGCCAGCACCCCTGTTACCCGGTCAAGACACACGCACTTAAGTAGGAGAGGTCACCCACCGGCTCCTCCAATATATAGGGGCTGGAGCTCCTCTCACCAACAGAGTCTGATAACCAAGGAGGGCCAGCAACCACGTCCCCTGTCCAGCTCATCAAAGAAGTCCATCACTAAAGGCAACGAGGTCTCCGCCGGGTCCATCGACAGAGTGCTATCAATTCAACGTATAACAGTAAGTGCTGGCTGTGTAGGCGGGAGAAGTGCAGTGATCCCGAACCTTCCAACGACCGACTTAGTGAAGTGCCCATTCGACTTGTGAAGTTAAACGAACATATCATAGTCTATCATACCCTGTGTACGAATCCCCCCCCCCCATTAATTCCCCCTATGCAACCAGTAAAATATAGCTGTAACATGCATTTGTGTTTTATATACTACACTTGTACTGAGCCTGTGTTAATATACGTAGTCACCCCCACACCGTCGAGACACGCTACCAAACTTCCTGTCTTTACATTCTCCTACGATAAATATTCTACCTATATGTCATATCCTCTTCTGGTGAGTTTTGCCTCATTACAGTCGTACCTTCTTAACCAACAAATGGCTCCTTGGTCGTTCCTTCATAAACCAACAAATGGCTCCCTAATCGTGCCTTTATAAACCTACAAATGGCTCCTTGGTCGTGCCTTCATAACCAACAAATGGGTCCTTGGTCGTGCCTTCATAAACCAAGAAATGGCTCCTTGGTCGTGCCATCATAAACCAACAAATGGCTCCTTGGTCGTGCCTTCATAAACCAACAATTAGCTTCCTGCTCGTGCCTTCATAAACCAACAAATGGCTCCTTGGTCTTGCGTTCATAAACCAACAAATAGCTCCTTGGTCGTGCCTTCATGAACATATAAATGGCTCCTTGGTCGTGCCTTCATGAACCTACAAATGGCTCCTTGGTTGTGCCTTCATAACCAAGAAATGACTCCTTGGTCGGGCCTTCATAAACCAATAATGGCTCCTTTGTCGTGCCTTTATAAACCAACCAATGGTTCCTTGGTCGTCGATTCATGACCAACACATGGCTCCTTGGTCTTGCCTTCATAAACCAAGAATGGCTCCTTTGTCGTGCCTTTATAAACCAACAAATGGCTCCTTGGTCGTGCCTTCATCAACCTGCAAATGGTTCCTTTGTCGTGCCTTCATGACCAACACATGGCTCCTTGGTCTTGCCTTCATAAACCAACAAATGACTCCTTGGTTGTGCTTTCACAACCAACAAATAGCTCCTTGGTCGTGCTTTTATAAACCAACAAATGGTTCCTAGGTCGCGCCTTCATAAACCAACAAATGGCTCCTTGGTAGTGCCTTCATATCCAACAAATGGCTCCTTGGTCGTGCCTCTATAAACCAACTAATGGCTCCTTGTTTATGCCTTCATAACCAACAAATGGCTTCCTGGTCGTGCCTTCATAACCAACACATGGCTCCTTGGTCGTGCCTTCATAACCAACACATGGCTCCTTGGTCGTGCGTTCATAACCAACACATGGCTCCTTGGTCGTGCCTTCATAACCAACACATGGCTCCTTGGTCGTGCGTTCATAACCAACACATGGCTGCTTGGTCGTGCGTTCATAAACCAACAAATGGCTTCTTGGTTGCGCCTACGTAAACCAACCAATGGCTCCATGGTGGTGCCTTCAAAAACCTACAAATGGCTCCTTGGTCGCACCTTCATAACCAACAAATGGCTCCTTGGTCGTGCCTTCATAAACTAACAAATGGCTCCTTGGTCGTGCCTTCATAAACCAACAAATGGCTCCTAAGTCGTGCCTTCATAACCAACATATGGCTCCTTGGTCGTGCGTTCATAAACCAACAAATGGCTTCTTGGTTGCGCCTTCATAACCAACATATGGCTCCTTGGTCGTGCCTTCATAAACGGACAAATGGCTCCTTGTTCGGGCCTTCATAAACCAAGAATGGCTCCTTTGTCGTGCCTTTATAAACCAACCAATGGTTCCTTGGTCGTGCCTTCATGACCAACACATGGCTCCTTGGTCTTGCCTTCATAAACCAACAAATGGCTCCTTGGTCGTGCTTTCATAACCAACAAATGGCTCCTTGGTCGTGCCTTTATAAACCAACAAATGGTTCCTTGTTCGCGCCTTCATATCCAACAAATGGCTCCCTGGTCGTACCTTCATAACCAACAAATGGCTCCTTGGTTGTGCCTTCAAAGCCAACAAATGGCTCCTTGGTCGTTCCTTCGTAAACCAACAAATGGCTCCTTGGTCGTGACTTCATAAACCTACAAATGGCTCCTTGGTCGTGTCTTTATAAACCAACAAATGGCTCCTTGGTCGTGCCTTAATAAACCAACAAATGGCTCCTTTGTCGTGCCTTCAGAACCCCACAAAAGGCTCCTTGATCGTGCCTTCATAACCAACAAATGGCACCGTTCTCATGCCTTCATAACCAACACATGGCTCCTTGGTCGTGCCTTCATAAACCCTCAAATGGCTCCTTGGTCGTGCCTTCATAACCAACAAATGGTTCCTCGGTCGTGCCTCCATAACCAACTAATGGCTCCTTGTTCGTGCCTCCATAACCAACAAATGGCTCCTTGGTCATTCCTTCATAACCAATAAATGTCTCCTTGGTCGTTACTTCATAAACCAACAAATGGCTCCTTGGTCGTGCCTTCATAAACCAAGAAATGGCTCCTTGGTTGTGCCTTCATAACCAAGAAATGGCTCCTTGGTCGTGCCTTCATAAACCTACAAATGGCTCCTTGGTTGTGCCTTTATAATCTGACAAATGGTTCCTTGGTCGCGCCTTTGTAAACCAACAAATGGCTCCTTGGTAGTGCCTTCATATCCAACAAATGGCTCCTTGGTCGTGCCTTCATAGCCAACAAATGGCTCCTTGGTCGTGCCTTCATAACCAACAAATGGCTCCTTGGTCGTGCCTTCATAGGCAACAAATGGCTCCTTTGTCGAGCCTTCATAACCAACAAATGGCTCCTTGGTCGTGCCTTCATAACCAACACATGGCTACTTGGTTGTGCCTTCATAACCAACACATGGCTCCTTGGTCGTGCGTTCATAAACCAACAAATGGCTCTTTGGTTGTGCCTTCATAAACCAACAAATGGCTCCTTGGTCACTCCTTCATAAACAAACAAATGGCTTCTTGGTCGCGCCTTAGTAAACCAACCAATGGCTCCTTGGTGGTGCTTTCATAAACCTACAAATGGCTCCTTGGTCGTGCCTTCATAAACCAACAAATGGCTCCTTGGTCGTGCCTTCATAAACCAACAAATGGCTCCTTGGTCGTGCCTTCATAAACCAACCAATGGCATATTGGTCGTGCCTTCGTAAACCAACAAATGGCTCTTTGGTCGTTCCTTCATAAACCAACAAATGGCTCCTTGGTTGTGACTTTATAAACCAACAAATGGCTCCTTGGTCGTGCCTTCATAAACCAACAGTTGGCTCCTTGGTCGTGCCTTCATGAACCAACAAATGGCTCCTTGGTCGTGCCTTCATAAACCAACAAATGGCTCCTTGGTCGTGCCTCTATACACTTGTCTTAAATACGTTGTTACTTGTTCTCTTCTGTTAATGTCTGAGGTTTCATCCATGATGAAGGGGACATAGTTACTTTTATTTTTAAAATTGTTAATGATAATCAACAGTTTCCCTTTGGAAATAAAAGGCTATTTTATAGTTTCTAGTGTCATGGTCACAATGTCTGTTGGTCTGTTTGAAACCTGATGATTCATATTATGCTCCACGCCCGCAAAACATGTGGATAACTGGTGAGTTATCCCGAGGAAGGAAGGCGTTTTCCCTGGCTTAAGGCGCCTGCCATTTTCTCAGACTTCCTGAACCCAGCCTCCCTATTGTTATCCCAGTCGCGCGTCAGGTCAGGTCAGGTCAACACGGCTGGCCAGACATATTCTCCGATCTAAAGTGTTATTGGTGGGGACATACTCGCTGTGTGGGAGTGGGAATTTGACAATGTGTCCGTGAATATCGGATGTCACCTTAAGCATTGTCACCCAAGGTTTCTTCTCATCCCCGACGGCATAAATTGTAAATATTCCGTGTGTTCACCGGCGTTCTCCAAGTGAGTAGTGACCCATTGCTGGGTCAGTGGTGGGATAATGAGGAGGCTCGGCGCTAAGGTCAGTGTCGTTAGGCCTGCTTTGACAGGGGTGGTCCCGAGACTATCGCCCCTATGGGGCCGAGAGTGCTGCCCATGCGGTCGCCCCCACCCCCACCTCCACCATAGTAACGGACACTTAATGTAGGGTCTCGACGAACCAAGTGAGGATGGTCTGAGGTGTTGTGCCGTCAGAAAAACAGAGTTACTATTAAGAACAAGTGAAGTGTAATAAAAGTGCTTATAAACTGAGAATACACCTGTTACCTTACACCACACTCCCTCCGCTCCCAGGAGGCCCTCCTACCCTCACACCGTTGATGTCAGGCTCCTCTCTTCCCTTGTCCTATAAGAGGGTTTACGCCTCAAGGACATCGCTGGCCCACATGTCGCCTCTGTGCCCCAGTGTATATGACCTAGATTCCATCTAAATCTAACCATGGCAGGAGTCATCGCTGGGCGGCGCTCTGCCTATGTCCTTGATGAAGAAGATGAGGAGGACAGTCATAGCGACACTGAAGCTGGCTTTCAGAAGTTTCAGACACGTCAGCAGAAACGCAAGATGAGGACCCAGGGAAGGAAGCAGAGGAGAGCCAATAGGGGCATCCCCCCCCCTCCCATTGCTCCCTGGGCTAAGTACATGCGCCTTGCCTTCCCTGAGAACGCAACCAATTTGATGAAGATTAATTGGTTGACTGCCCTGAATAAGGATTATGGCATGGCTAAGCTGAATGTTGTCGTGCCAGGTAACACCCCTCGTTTTGTCTATGTAGGCCGAGAGGAGACAGAAGCTATCCAACGCTTCATTGATGGTAGGGTCGGTTCAATACACCTTATTAAGCGAGATGAACCTGCTCGACCTCAAAAAATGAAGGAATACCTTGTCACCCAATTCCCCAAGGGTATTCCCCCCACGAGAGCTCTGTCACTCCAGGGCGTCCACATCATTGTTTGGAAAAGGAAGGAACCACCTCCTGAGAAGTACAGCTTCTTTGGCAGCACGTACGGTACCCCTAGTAACATCAGTCGGTGGATTCCTCCCCCTGTGGTGTGCTACAACTGCTTTGGGGTCAATCATGTGGCGAAATACTGTCACAAGCCAGCCACCTGCGGCTATTGCGCAGGAATGCATAGCACAAGCAGCTGCCCCATCAAGGAAGGTGCCTCTCAGGACGGAAGAGAGCAGGACTCCCCATTTGAGTGGCAGTGTGCCAGATGCAGGAAGAAGGGTGTGACGGCCTGGCATCCAGGTTGCCCTGGGAGCCCGCCTCCACCCACAAAAGCGGTCCCACTCAGTGATGCCAACAGCAACACTGCCGGGTCGCCTCCAGCACCTGAAATCAACAGCGACACCTCCCCACCCAGGGGGCAGTGTCCCAGGTCCAGGGAGGAGGGTGTGACGGCCTTGCATCCAGGTTGCCCTGGGAGCCCGCCTCCACCCACAAAAGCGGTCCCACTCAGTGATGCCAACAGCAACACTGTGGGGTCGCCTCCAGCACCTGAAATCAACAGCTACACCTCCCCACCCAGGAGGCAGTGTTACAGGTGCAGGGAGGAGGGTGTGACGGCCTGGCATCCAGGTTGCCCTGGGAGCCCGCCTCCACCCACAAAAGCGGTCCCACTCAGTGATGCCAACAGCAACACTGCGGGGTCGCCTCCAGCACCTGAAATCAACAGCAACACCTCCCCACCCAGGGGGCAGTGTCCCAGGTCCAGGGAGGAGGGTGTGACGGCCTTGCACCCCAGTTGTCCTGGGAGGTCGCCTCCATCCACAATAGCAGTACCACTCAATGATGCCAATGCGGCCGGATCGCCTCCACCACCTGAAGTCAACAGGCACAGTGACTCTCCTTCGTTAGCCAATGCAGGTCAGGTTAAAGCCTGCCAAGTAAGTGTACCAGTGTACAATGACAGTGATAGTGTTAGTGGTGCTTCTGAAGGAGCTCGTGCCTCCTCTCATAATGATGCCAACTTGAGGGTGAGTAGCCAGAGCGAGACCGATAGTGATGGTAGCATGGATGGGGAGAATGAGCCCCAGACTGCCAGCGTGGTCTCTTTAATAGTCCCAGGTCTGAAGACTGTTCATGACCCTGTAAGTTTTCCATTGTTTACGGAGGAGGAACTCGAGGGACTGATGAAGCAACCCGCGTATAAAAATCCTACTGGAATAAGGGCTGTGAAGAACATTCTCAGGAAATCCAGAGGTACAGAAATTGAATTGGTCAGCTTATTGGTCAGGCTGATCTATGAAGCCAGCGTGCGACTCTCTACGTTAAATTCAAGGTGGGAAAAGTAACACGAACGCTTAGGTTCATTTCATGGAACATCCGGAGTGTTAATCGCAGAATTAATGATCTACAATGGTTTGTTAAAGTTTTTGACATTGATGTAATTGGCTTACAAGAACCTTACACGTCCAGCACCCAGAAGAAAGTTGCAACCAGGATAGCTGGGTTTACAGCATATAATAGTGGAGCAGGAAGTGTCCGTAAATGGATTAAAACTCACAATGATGAAAGTATTCACTATCAACAATTTACAGTAAAGACAGCAAACAGTCAATTTTCGCTGTATAACATCTATGTTCGGTGGAATGAACTGCGAGCAGACGTGTTACCAAAGCCATCAGGTAACAATGCTATGCTGTGTATGGGTGACTTTAACTCTCGTCACACTGTCCTCGGTGATGTCCAGTGTAACTCTAATGGGAGGGTGTTCGTGAATTACATCAATAATCATAATATCACTGTATACGACACAGACAAAGTGACAGACTTGATTATGTGATTGGGTATAACCTAGTAGACAGTAATGTCAAGGCTAAGGTCATCTCAGACTACCTTGTCAGTGATCATTATGCAATACTTACTGTTGCTGATGTCAAGTGTGAACCCCATCCTAAGCTCAGAATAAATATCCCAGATAATCTAAAACTGCACTTCAAGGCCTACATCCACAGATGGTATGCTGGATGTACACCTGGGTCAGTGGATGAATTTTGCTGTGATCTTGTAAATGTCATTACCACATATTATACCACCTGGGTTAAGTCAAGGAGGAAGGGGGGCAGCACTAAACCACCTCTGTGGACACATGACCCCATCCTCACCAAAGAAGGAGAGAATGTAAAACAGCTTGCCAACACTTATAAGCAAAATAAAACTTTTGGCATTCCTTAAAGCTAACAGAGAATTTCGTGAACTCAAAGGTCAGGTGAGAAACACCTATTGGGAACAATTCTTACAGGGGATTAATAGAACAACCACTCTAGCAGAAATGTGGAAGAAAATTAGAGCCATTACCAAGTCACCCACCCCAGTCCAGCTTCATCACAGCCCTGCAGAATATGCTGACATGCTATTAGACCAATGGTCTAGTGTGTCACGAATCACTTCCCTGCCTCCTGACATACAACAATATCTTAACACCTCACACATTAATAGGGGTTTCAATATTGAATTAGCCTGTTCCTCACCAGACCTTACCGACCAGTTTCCTATAACGCACCACGAACTAACAACAGCACTAATGAAAGGCGAGTCATCCTCTCCTGGTGAGGATGGCATAACCTATAACACCCTGAGATTGTTGAATGAGATCCCTAACCATCCACTGCTTGACCTGTATCAAATGAGCCTCACACAGGGTATTCTGCCTAAGACATGGACTCATGGAAACATAGTTCCAATCCCTAAAGCTAATTCTCCAAACTTCAGGCCAATTTCACTTACATCCTGTATGTGTAAAGTCCTTGAAAGAGTTGTTCTAAACCGTCTCATGTTTCGAGTCACAGACAAACTCGCCCCTAATCTGTACGGGTTCATGCCCGGGCGTAGCACACAGACATGCTTTGCAGAATATCTTGCTCACTCAAAAGATAAGACACAAACAGCCTTCATAGACCTTAAATCAGCCTTTGATGTAGCTAATAGAGACATTATACTTGAGCAACTAGCTAATTTTGGCATACAAGGTAACCTCCTGACATGGATAAAGGGTTATCTGTCCAACAGGTATGCCAGAGTTCTGTTTAGGGGAGCTAAAAGTACCAGAATGAGATCATTTGAGCTGGGCACGCCTCAGGGTGGAGTGTTAAGTCCTATGCTCTTTAATATACTGATGCACAAACTTATTGCTGACATTCCAGTTCAGCCAAACGAAGCCGTAATATGCTATGCTGATGATATCTGCATTATGACACAAACCAAACTCAGGCTCCAAGCCTTGCTGGATGTATTTGCTCGGAGAACTGTTGAATGCGGTCTCATAATATCTGTTGACAAGACGAGGGTCCTCAATCCTCGTCCTGCTCACCCTCTGCCTCTTGACTATAACATTAACAGCATGCCCTTGGAACTATGTAGCTCCTACAAATATCTTGGAATTTGTGTGAATGATGCAAACTTTGTCAGCAACCTTCGTGACAAACTAATGCAGCGCATTAAACCCCTCAGAACCCTTGTTGGCAAGGGCTATGGAATTAACATCACCTATGCTCGTACTTTCTATCTTCACTTCATTCGTTCTGTAGTTGACTATCATGCTCTCCATCTTGTGACTATTCCGCCTAAACAACTCAACAGCCTTGAGGTAGTGCAAAATGAAGCCATGCGCATCATCCTAGGTTGCCCAAAATCAACCAGAATTGTAAACATGAGGAAAGAGCTCGGACTGCCCTCCCTATCTGAGAGGATAGCCCTACTTAATACCATGTTTTGTGTCAAAGTTTTGAAGAACAATAGTTCTCAAACTACAACTCAAACTGAGTTGATGTTCTATCTAAGTAATCCCGACCATCTCGCCAACCTTTCACAAAAGACTCTCTTTGGGGCGTGGCTTCATAAAAGTGTTGCAGATCTCCTGAAACTGAATGTCCCAATCACCCCAGACGAACCTATTAATGCCATTCCTCCTTGGCTGGACATATCAGTTCCTATTAATTACACTCCTGTTGGTAGTAAGCAAATGTTAAACACCGATGTGGTGAGATGTGTCACACTAGAAACTATTAACAGACACATAGAGAGTATTAAATCAAGTGAATGTTATGCTTTTACTGATGGTTCTGTGCAGACAAACACAGGTAGAACAGGCTGTGCAATTGTAATATATAAAGAAAAAGAGATGATAGTGTCAACCAAACAAAGGCTGAACAACTGGGCCAGCACAACACAAACTGAACTAACTGGAATCTACTTAGCCACAGACTACCTCAAAGAAAATGGAGGTGGGGTGATATTCTGTGACTCTCAAAGTGCTTTGAAATCAATGAACAGCCCGTCAGGCTCTATGTCTAAAGTTGCGTGTGATATTAAAAGGAATGTGATAACTGCCAATGAGAACAACTTTCGTATCGAATTTGTGTGGATTCCGTCCCATGTTGGAATCAGGTATCATGACCATGTTGATAGACTGGCCAATGAGGCATGTAAGAAAGAAAATGTTGACCGCGACCTTGGTCTGTCCAATGCTGTAATTAAAAACATTCAAGTCAGAATCATGAACTCTGATCTAGATGAAGTGAGAAATGCAGAGAGACCTGACAGTTGTAGCATTAGTAAATATGACAAATTTTGTAACAAGAGGTACCGGTATGGCCAGCATAAGGACAGAACCAGACAATGTGATGTAGTCGTGGCCAGAATTAGGCTAGGATACAGACACATCTGGCAAGTTAGTAACGCTGTACCCATACCGGAACACTCAGCATGTAAACTTTGTGATAAACCTTTGAAGCATACACTTGAACACTATATTATTGAATGTGACACTGTCAAAGACTTCAGGCCACCTGACTTACTGTATCTTGAACTATGTAATTACTTCATTGAATCAGGTGTGCTTGAGGACATTCTTGCTGTTTATCCCAAATTTGCTAGCCCACACTGATTAGTCTTCAATTAGAATATGACTCCAATGTATGTGATCCACTGACCTATATATGCTGCTGGTGAATGTGATGTATATCCTTCTTTGTGTACGAACCTCTGTCCTGCGTGGCAGTGAACAGTGGCATTACCCACATGAATCTGACCTATATATAGTGTCAATGAATATGATGCATTCTTTGTGTACGAACCTCTGTCCTGTATGGCAGTGAAAAGTGACATTACCCACATGAATCTGACCGACGTATATGTATGTATGTGTGCGTGTGTGCATGTATATGTACGTGTACATGTATATGTGTATGTATATACGTATATGTATGTATATGTGTGTGTGTGTGTTTACATATATGTATATGTACTGTCAATGAATATGATGCAACTCTTTGTGTACGAACCTCTGTCCTGCATGGCAGTGAACAGTGACATTATCCATTTGAACCTGACCTATATACATTTATAGTTGTTAATGAATATGATGTATTTCTTTGTGTGTGAACATCTGTCCTGCGTGACAGTGAGAAGTGATACCACCCTCAGTGTCAAGACCTGACTGAATTACTCAGAATAGGCAAACTGTACTACAAGCTCTGCCAATAAATTTGTTAAACTAAAAAAAACCCTATTGTTATTATTATTATTATTACCTGTATTATTATTATTATTATTATTATTACTGTTATTATTATTATTATTATTATTGTAATTATTATTATTGTTATTATTATTATTATTATTATTATTATTATTATTTTTATTATTATTATTATTATTTATATTGTTATTATTATTATTATTGTTATTATTATTGTTATTATTATTATTATTATTATTATTATATTATTATGTTTATTATTATTATTATTATTATTATTATTATTATTATTATTATTATTATCATTATCATTATCATTATTATTGTTATTGTTATCATCATCATCATCGTCATCATCATTATGATTGTTATTAATATTATTATTATCATTATTATTATTATAATTATTATTATTATTATTATTGTTATTATTATTATTATTATTATTATTATTATTATTATTATTATTATTTTTATTATTATTATTATTATTTTTATTATTTTATCATCATCATCATCATCGTCGTCATTATTATTATTATTATTCAACCAGTAATTATTACTAGGTAAGGATAATGGCCGTGGTATTGTCCACAGGTTGATGATCTGGGCAGGATGAGGCAGGTGTTGGAGGCTGGCCGGGTGTCTACTGTCCACCAAGACCAACACGGCCTCCGCTCCTCCAGGATAACTACACAGGATGGACGGCTCTACCTGCACACACTCCAGAGCCAGCCCGCGCCCCTCCACGCCCACACCATCCAGGTTACTTTATTTCACACTCTTTAATTATTACAAATTTTTATTATATGACAATAATAATGAACTCATGATTCATTTAAATAACTTGATGTTAATATGTTCAATTTTACATTTATAAGATCATTATTTTTGTGTGTGCAGTTCACCGACGTTGTGGGCACCCTGGACTGTTCCTCCACCCTGGTATTTCTTGACCTGGGTTGGGCCGGGTCAACAAGAGGCCGGGTCCACATCCGGCTCAGCCCCAACACTCCGGCCGGCAGGCAATTTACGTTGTTATGTACGGGCCAGCGGGGCCACACCTACGCCAACACAAACTTACTGAAGGTGTATGACAAGGGTGGTAAGTGGGAGCGTTTGCTGGGTGGAGACTACCAGTATAATGATGGGGAGGGAGGAGCCTCACTACTGCCTGACCTCCAGGGTGATTACCGCGGGTCAGGGAGTGCGGGAGATGTGGGGTGCTATTATGTTGATGATGCCCAGAGTGCACAGTTCATCATCTTCACTAGGGACCACCGCCCCTCTGGTTGTTACTCTGCGGTGTTTGGTAAGGTGGAGAGCGGGCTGGAGGTGGTGAAGGCAGCAGTCAACCACAGTAACATCAGGGAGGTGACTGTGGTTGACTGTGGTGTTGTGTTGACCATGTAGTTCACTGTACCATCACCATCATGTCACCATCACCATCATCATGTCACCATCACTTATGTCACCATCATGTCACCATCACTTATGCTGCCATCACTTGTGTCACCATCACTTATGTCACCATCACCTCTGTGTCACCATCACTTGTCACCATCACTTATGTCACCATCACTCGTCACCATCACTTATGGTACCATCACTTGTGTCACCATCACTTATGTCACCATCACCCCTGTGTCTCCATCATCTCACCACCATCCCTGTGTCACCTAACTTAACCTACCCCCCTTTTCTGTGTAAAAAAAACATAGAAAATCACCCAACCCTCCCTAACCTAACCTAACCTAACCACCATAACACACTATAGTGTCACTATAACCACCACGGCACACTATAGTGTCACTATAACCACCATAACACACTATAGTGTCACTATAACCACCTCGAGACACTATAGTGTCACTATAACCACCATGACACACTATAGTGTCTATAACCACCACGACACACTATAACCACCATGACACACTATTGAGTCTATAACCACCACGATACACTATAGTGTCACTAATCACCATGATACACTATAGTGTCACTATAACTGCCGTCACTTAAAACTCTTTTTAATACTTTTAAGGATATATTTTGCTACTGGTGTTTCCCCTAAACTCACAACAGCTCGTAGTAACAAACAATTATTAGTCGTGTATAACATTTGTACAAACATTTATTAATAATGTAATAAAGTCAACAATTGTTATATTTAACACCTGTATTTTACTAACTACTGTACACCCATAACTACCCCCATAACCACACCCATAACTATCCCATAACAGTGATATCTTGTGTATAATTACTGAATCTCATTTGTCAGAGGAATAATACCACAATTGTCTAATGAGGTAATAAGTATTTGGAGGTATTTAATGAGGTAATAAGTTCTTGAAGTGTTTGATGACTTAATAAGTTACTTGCTGTTTTTTTAGCCTGAGTGAATTTAAGATGCATCTTCTCCACTCACTGTGTTAATAAATATTGAATTAGTAATCTGAGTATCACCACTCTACTCCTTCTAAACATTGGTTCCCAGAAAATAATACTTTCTCACGTGCCTATACATCTACCACACTACCCCAAACCCTTCCATGAGTTCTGTTATATAATGAAAAGTCTGGGTGGTGGCAGCTACCCTATGTAAGTATAAAAAGAGTTGTACTAAGAGTAACATGGTTCCCCAGACTAACCCATGTATAAGAATAGAAATAAAACAGTATACTTCCGAAAGGTAAGAACATTGAAACTGAGAATATAATAGATATGAACGAAATGAAAGTCTTGGAAAATATAAGAAAAGAAAGATAAGATATGCATGTACATTGTGGAACTAATGACACAGCATAGAAATTATTAAATATATAGATCATGAAAGATTAAGATAAAGAACATACGGAACTGAGAAGAGAATTACTTATATAAGAATAGATAAGAATATAAGGAATATAGTGATAAAGAACATAAAAGAATATAAGTAAGAATATATAAGAATAAATATATATGTAAAGAATGGAAGCAGAATAAGTATATAAAACAGGGTACTCATTGGAAGAAGGCTACACAGAACGAATAAGTATTTGAGTAAATAGAATACTAACAGAAAAGAGTAGCTGGATGGTAAATTATTGAAAAGAGAAAACTCGCCCGTTACAAAGAAGGCACGACCAAGAAGCCATTTGTTGGTTTATGAAGGCACGACCAAGGAGCCAACTGTTGGTTTATGAAGGCACGACCAAGGAGCCATTTGTTGGTTTATGAAGGCACGACCAAGAAGCCATTTGTTGGTTTATGAAGGCACGACCAAGGAGCCAACTGTTGGTTTATGAAGGCACGACCAAGGAGCTATTTGTTGGTTTATGAAGGCACGACCAAGGAGCCATTTGTTGGTTTATGAAGCCACGACCAAGGAGCCATTTGTTGGTTTTTGAAGACACGACCAAGGAGCCATGTGATGGTTATGAAGGCACGACCAAGAAGCCATTTGTTGGTTTATGAAGGCGCGACCAAGGAGCCAGTTGTTGGTTTATGAAGGCACGACCAAGGAGCCATTTTTTGGTTTATGAAGTCACGACCAAGGAGCCAACTGTTGGTTTATGAAGGCACGACCAATGACCCATGTGTTGGTTATGAAGGCACAACCAAGGAGCCATTTGTTGGTTTATGAAGCCACGACCAAGGAGCCATTTGTTGGTTTATGAAGGCACGACCAAGGAGCCATTTGTTGGTTTATGAAGGCACGACCAAGGAGCCATTTGTTGGTTTATAAAGACACGACCAAGGAGCCATTTGATGGTTTATGAAGGCACGACCAAGGAGCCATTTGTTGGTTTATAAAGTCACAACCAAGGAGCCATTTGTTGGTTTATGAAGGAACGACCAAGGAGCCATTTGTTGGTTTACGAAGGCACGACCAAGAAGCCATTTGTTGGTTTATGAAGTCACGACCAAGGAGCCATTTGTTGGTTTATGAAGGCACAACCAAGGAGCCATTTGTTGGTTTATGAAGGCATGACCAAGGAACTCATTTGTTGGTTATGAAGGCACGACCAAGGAGCCATTTGTTGGTTATGAAGGCACGACCAAGGAGCCATTTGTTGGTTATGAAGGCACGACCAAGGAGCCATTTGAAGGTTTATGAAAGCACCACCAAGGAGCCATTGGTTGGTTTACTAAGGCGCGACCAAGAAGCCATTTGTTTGTTTATGAAGGAGTGACCAAGGAGCCATTTGTTGGTTTATGAAGGTACAACCAAAGAGCCATTTGTTGGTTTATGAACGCAACACCAAGGAGCCATGTGTTGGTTATGAAGGCACGACCAAGTAGCCATGTGTTGGTTATGAAGGCACGACCAAGGAGCCATTCGTTGGTTATGAAGGCTCGACCAAGGAACCATTTGTCAGAATATAAAGGCACAACCAACGAGCCATTTGTAGGTTTATGAAGGCACGACCAGGGAGCTATTTGTTGGTTTATGAAGGCACGACCAAGGAGCCATTTCTTGGTTATGAAGGCACAACCAAGGAGCCATTTGTTGGTTTATGAAGGCACGACCAAGGAGCCATTTGTTGGATATGAAGGCGCGACCAAGGAACCATTTGTTGGTTTATAAAGGCACGACCAAGGAGCCATTTGTTGGTTATGAAAGCACGACCAAGGAGCCATTTATTGGTTTATGAAGGCAAGACCAAGGAGCCATGTGTTGGTCATGAAGGCACGACCAAGGAACCATTGGTTGGTTTATAAAGGCACGACAAAGGAGCCATTCTTGGGTTATGAAGGCCCGAACAAGGAGCCATTTGTCGGTTTGTGAAGGCACGACCAAGGAGCCATATGTTGGTTATGAAGGCACGACTAAGGAGCCATTTGTTGGTTTATGCAGGCACGATCAAGGAGCCATGTGTTGGTTATGAAGGCACAACCAAGGAGCCATTTGTTGGTTATGAAGGCACGACCAAGGAGCCATTTGTTAGTTTATCAAGGCACGACCAAGGAGCCATTTGTTGGTTATGAAGGTGCGACCAAGTAGCCATTTGTAGGTTTATGAAGGCACCACCATGGAGCCATTGGTTCGTTTACGAAGGCGCAACCAAAAAGCCATTTGTTGGTTTATGAACGCACGACCAAGGAGCCATATGTTGGTTATGAAGGCACGACTAAGGAGCCATTTGTTGGTTTATGAAGGCACGACCAAGGAGCCATTTGTTAATTTATGAAGGCACGACCAAGGAGCCATTTGTTGGTTATGAAAGTGCGACCAAGGAGCCATTTGTAGGTTTATGAAGGCACCACGATGGAGCCATTGGTTGGTTTACGAAGGCGCAACCAAGAAGCCATTTGCTGGTTTATGAACGCACAACCAAGGAGCCATGTGTTGGTTATGAACGCACGACCAAGGAGACATGTGTTGGTTATGAAGGCACGACCAAGGAGCCATGTGTTGGTTATGAACGCACGACCATGTAGCCATGTGTTGGTTATGAAGGCACGACCAAGGAGCCATTTGTTGGTTATGAAGGCACGACCAAGGAGCCATTTGTTGGCTATGAAGACACGACCAAGGAGCCATTTGTTTTTTATGAAGGCATAACCAAGGAGCCATTAGTTGGTTTATAGAGGCACGACCAAGGAGCCATTTGTTTGTTATGAAGGCATAACCAAGGAGCCATTAGTTGGTTTATAGAGGCACGACCAAGGAGCCATTTGGTGGATATGAAGGCACTACCAAGGAGCCATTTGTTGGTTTATGAAGGCGCGACCAAGGAACCATTTGTTGGTTTATATAGGCACGACCAAGGAGCCATTTGCTGGTCATGAAGGCACAACCAAGGAACCATTTGTTGGTTTATAAAGGCACTACCAAGGAGCCATGTGTAGGTCAGGAAGACACGACCAAGGAACCTTTGGTTGGTTTATGAAGGCACGACCAAGGAGCCATTTGTTGGTTTATAAAGGCACGACAAAGGTGCCATTCTTGGGTTATGAAGGCAAGACCAAGGAGCCATGTGTTGGTCATGAATCGACGACCAAGGAACCAGTGGTTGCTTTATAAAGGCACGACAAAGGAGCCATTATTGGTTTATGAAGGCCCGACCAAGGAGCCATTTGTAAGTTTATCAAGGCACGACCAAGGAGCCATTTGTAGGTTCATGAAGGCACGACCAAGGAGCCATTTGTATGTTCATGAAGGCACGACCAAGGAGCTATTTGTTGGTTTATGAACGCAAGACCAAGGAGCCATTTCTTGGTTTATGAAGGCACAACCAAGGAGCCATTTGTTGGTTATGAAGGTACGACCAAGGAGCCATTTGTTGGATATGAAGGCGCGACCAAGGAACCATTTGTTGGTTTATAAAGGCACGACCAAGGAGCCATTTGTTGGTTAAGAAAGCACGACCAAGGAGCCATTTGTTGGTTTATCAAGGCAAGACCAAGGACCCATGTTGGTTATGAAGGCACGAGAAAGGAGCCATTTGTTGGCTATGAAGGCACAACCAAGGAGCCATTTGTTGGTTATGAAGGTACGACCAAGGAGCCATATGTTGGATATGAAGGCGCGACCAAGGAACCATTTGTTGGTTTCAAAAGGCACGACCATGGAGCCATTTGTTGGTTATGAAAGCACGACCAAGTAGCCATTTAATGGTTATGAAGGCACAACCAAGGAGCCATTTGTTGGTTATGAAGGTACGACCAAGGAGCCATATGTTGGATATGAAGGCGCGACCAAGGAACCATTGGTTGGTTTATAAAGGCACGACAAAGGAGCCATTGTTGGTTTATGAAGGCAAGACCAAGGAGCCATGTGTTGGTCATGAAGGCACGACCAAGGAACCATTGGTTGGTTTATAAAGGCACGACAAAGGAGCCATTCTTGGTTTATGAAGGCCCGACCAAGGAGCCATTAGTCGGTTTTTGACGGCATGATCAAGGGGCCATATGTTGGTTATGAAGGCACGAATAAGGAGCCATTTGTTGGTTTATGAAGGCACGACCAAGGAGCCATGTGTTGGTTATGAAGGTACAACCAAGGAGCCATTTGTTGGTTATGAAGGCATGACCAAGGAGCCATTTGTTAGTTTATCAAGTGTTACGAGTTGGGGATTTAGAATATAGTTAAAAGTCTACCCAGATCCCAATAGGCAACAACAAAAAAAAAACAAAGACAATCTGACTATAAAAGGGTAGACAAAGGATGCGAGTTTTTGTTGTGTATAATAAAGTACCATAAATTCCTTAACAAAATATTCAGCTTCCTATAAATTACCCTTAACCATACTTAACCTAAACATTAACAGTATATACATATTAATACGACATAAAACAATCCTGAAGCAAGGTGGAGGTGGGAGAGGCAATACAAGATTGCAAATACTTAAGTGAGGAGCTGAGATGGCTGACGAGTAAGGCCGAGTATTGAAGACGGTGGTAGGTAGTCACTGTGCTGTAGGTTTCCAGGATAGGTGATCCTGTGGTCATTTCCCAGAGTGAACTGCTCTCTCCTTGAATTGGAGCTGACAAAGAAGACTTTGAGGAGGTGATGCAACAACCAGGATATGGAGAAGGGAAACCCGGGAGTGGTAACCAAGATGAGTCATACTCGTGTTTCGCCCCTAGATGGCGTTGCTCGTGGTGCTGGGTAGGTAGATCAAGACAATAGATGGCGTGGTTCGTAGTGCTGGGTAGGTAGATCATGACAATTGGTGGCGGGGTTCGTAACACACGCCCCCTCCAAAGACCTCCGTAGCGCGGGCGCGAAGGAGGTGATCACCTGGTGCGTCTGGAGAGTAGCTGCTGCATTTCCACTGGAGCTCGGGATAAGGAGTCCGCAATCATGTTGTCCACCCCCTTTATGTGCCGGACTTGTAGATTATAGGGCTGGGTGATGATAGCCCAGTGGAGGATTCGCTGGTTGGAGGTCTTGTTGGTTTGGATGAACGTGAGTGGGTTATGGTCGGTGAAGACTAGGGTTGTTTGTGGGCAAGACTGGAGGTAACATTCAAACTTCTTTATTGCCAACACCAGAGCCAGGGCCTCCTTCTCTATGGTCGAGTAGTTGGTCTGATGTTTTTTCAACTTGGCGGAGTAGTATGCCATAGGGTGAAGGACATTAGTGGTCGGGTCGGGTTGTAGGAGCACAGCCCCCACTCCGACTTCGCTAGCGTCGGTTTGCAGATGGAAGGGCAAGGCGTAGTCAGGGGGGTGGACTACAGGCTTGGAGGCAAGGAAGGCTTTGAGGCGGTGGAAAGACTGGTTGCACCTCTGGTTCCAGATGTAAGGGACCGCAGAACTGGTAAGGTCTGTGAGGGGTCCGGCCACACTGGAGAAGTTACTGCAGAACCGACGGTAGTAGCCGCACATCCCCAGGAAGTGCATGAGTTCCTTCCTCGTCCTTGGAGTGGGGAATGACAAGATGGCTTTAACGTTTGCGTCCTTGGGTCTCACCATACCATGCCCAACGATATGTCCCAGGTAAGTCACTGAGGCCCGGCCAAAAGCAGATTTAGCCAGGTTTATGGTGAATCCAGTCTCTTGCAGTCGTGCAAACAGTATCTCCAAACGCACCAGATGTTCGTCCCAGCCGTCCGATACCACCCCCAGGTCATCCAGGTAGGCGAACGTCCCACCTAGGTCCTGAATTAGGTGGTTGATGGCCCTCTTGAATGTGGCCGGAGCATTAGAAAAGCAAACGCCATAACCAAATATTGAAAAAGACCAAATGGAGTTATAAATGCCGAGATTATTTTTGCCCTATCCATGAGTCCCACTTGATAATATCCTTTCAACAGGTCCACGGTAGATATAAATTTAGCACAGCCTATGCTGTCTATTATATCTTCAATCAGAGGTAAAGGGTAGGAGTCTGAGACAGTGACCTGGTTCACTTTACGATAATCGGTACAGAAACGAAAAGTGCCATCGGGTTTTGGAATGAGAAGGCAAGGTGAAGCCCAGGGGGAGGTACTAGGCTCAGCTAAGTTATGTTTTAACAAAAAATCTACCTCCTTTTTCATAATCTCTTTTTTTTTGTGGATTTAGTCGATATGCTGATTGCCTAATGGGTTGTACATCATCTGAGATTGGCTTAATATCATGTTTAAGTATATTGCAAAACCCTGGGATGTCTGACGTGACTTTAGGAAATGTTGATAATAACTTAGCGAGATCTTTTGCTTGAGATGGATTCAGAACAGAAAAATACTCATCCAAGTTCTTGAGTATGTGACTGTTAGCAGGGTTCTCTTTAGGTAGAGGGAAGTCTAAATTCTCCAATAGGTCCATGTCATCTGTCTCCGGCTCCGGCCCTGACAAAACCGTATGCAATACAGGTAGGCTCATAGCCTCTGGGATGTCTTCCTCTGACTGCCTGGAATGGTAAAGTTTCATGAGATTAATGTGAACAAGTGAATCTTTTCTGCGATCAGGAGTATGGACTATATAGTTGAGGGGAGATAGTTTATTAGCATTGATTTGAAAGTTTTGATGGAACCGTTCCAAGCAACCTTGGGACGGTGGGTGGTAAGCCGAAGATGTACAATGGTCCACACTGAGGTCTTCCATCACCTGTTTGAACAAAGATGGATCAGATTGTAGGGCTTTAATGAGCTCATCCTTACTAATGGTCTTATTGTACAGATCTTCTGTGGATAGGAAGATATTGGAGGTGGTTTTTGATGAAGAGGGCCCATTTCGCACACTCTGTGACCGGGTGACAGCACAAGATGGGAAAAGATGAGGAATAGTTTCTTTAAGGTCAGTGGTGGAGTTGACAGGTAAGGGAGAGTCGACTGTCATTATGTTAGGAACCACTAGATCTCCTACCAAGTCATTACCCAATAATAAATGAATGCCGCACACAGGCATTGGGTCTTTCCTAATGGCTACTTGCACTTCCCCAGTAATCAAGGGACATTGGAGGTGCACTTTAGCTAAAGGATAGGAAGAATGGGATGAGAGATCTGAAATTAGAACACTCATTAGTAAATGCGGTAGATATATCAGGAATGACGTTAAACAGGAGGATTGATTGTGCTGCGCCCGTATCACGTAGTATACGAATAGGGAAAGAACGAGACCCCTCTATAATTGAAATTTTTCCCCCATAGGTGAATGAAGAGAAGAGATCCTGATGGGGCCTTTCCACATTGGTGGTTGCTATTGGTTTGAATTTGGGATCCAGGGAACTACTTTTAGCAATCGACACTTTGGGTGTTTACAAGTCTGGATCGTATGGCCTGGGTTTTTACAGTAAGAACAGGTAAACTTGGTTGCATCAGGTGGGGTAGGTGTGGGACCTTACGACCTACCACTCACGTCCCCAAGGTTATCATCAAAGGAGGACCTAACATGCCGGAAAGTATCACGTTCCCTACTGCCCAGTGACTCCACCAGCAAGGCGTATGCATCAGCCAGCTCAGCCGCACGCCCTAAATTAACCTCTCCACGCTCCTCCATATGCTTCAAGATGTGAAATGGTATCTTGCTCTTCCACTCCTCCAGGACTACCAAATTTAACAAATCCTGAAATGTGGAGGTCTCTGTAGCCTCTAACCACTTCTTAAAAAACCTAAGCTTTTCTTGAGCAAACTCAACAAAGGTGTGTGAAAATGGTTTGGTTAGTTTACGAAACTTCTGCCGGTATCCATCTGGCGTGATAGCATAAGAGGTGAGGATATTCTTTTTTACGTTATCATAGTCATCAGTCTGGTCTAAACAGTTATAAACTCTACGAGCCTTACCACATAATTTAGGAACTAACACCGACACCCACTGGTCCTTTGGCCACTCATTCTTCCCGGCTATTTTCTCAAAAGTCCTAAATGACCCGTCCATATCGGATTCATCAAACCCGGGAACAAGGGAAGAAGCAGTAGCAGGGTTAAAAGCAGCTAGTTTCTCTTTTAATGCCACATCTTTTGATTTAAACTCCGATGTTAAGGTGAATTCTGTCTTTCTCACCTGTAGTTCTTTCAGTCTAACCTCCTGCTCCAACTTGGCCTGTTCCATCCTTTCTTCATGCTCCAACTTGGCCTGTTCCGACATTCCCTCATGCTCCAACTCGAGTTCTTTCATTTTGATTTGGAACTCGAACCTAGCTCGTTCTAGTTCTAAGGCGTCTACTCTTTATGCTTTTTCTTGAGGGCTAGCCAGACCTGAGGCAACTTCTGAGTGAGGAGGGGTGGTGGATAGTGGTTGAAGCTTCTTGGACATGGGCGTTAATCGGTCAACAGCGGATTCTTTTAAAACTTCTTGTTGAACCAACATTTCAATTACATGATTTTTTAACATTTCCTTAGTCAGTTGCTGTGAAAATGGGATATTGTAATAGTTGGCTATTTCTTTCCATTCTTTCTTCAGGATATTAACACGTAATTTAGCTACGGAAGGATTTTCAATAAAATCCTGGAGATCAAAACCTGAGGTGGCCATTGTTAAGAAAAATAGGATAAATAAACTAATGGTCAAAAGATAAGATAAGTGGATTACCCGAGAAAATATCACGGCAGTGGATAACCAGAAAATCCCGGAAACTACCCAAGTTATACCTAGGGAAATTACACTTATGAATATTGTTCTTCTGAGAATATCCTTAGATAAGGATAAGAGACTTGAAAGGGGAAGGGCGTATTACGGCATTAATATAAAGATCCAGATTAACAACCCTGAGATACTTGAAAGAGGAAGGGCGTATTACGGCATTTATATAAAGATCCGGATTAACCACCCTGAGATACTCGATAGAGGAAGGGCGTATTACGGCATTAATATAAGATCCGGATTAACAACCCTGAGATACTTGAAAAAGGAAGGGCGTATTACGGCATTAATATAAAGATCCGGATTAACAACCCTGATTAAATAGGAAGGGCGCATTACGGCATTTATATAAAGATCCGGATTAACAACCCTTGAGTTTGGTATGATTGACCCTGAATGAGATAATGAGAAGAACAATAATTGAGGCTTTATATTTATGGGGTCCTTGTAGAGCGGCGCGTCCCATGATATCACTTCACCCTAAACTAGTGACTATGGAACAGCCTACTCTGGAGTGAGGGTACGGCATTAAACAGATCCGGATTCTTCCCTACACTCGATAAGATTTCTACACGACTGCCACATGTAAGAACAGGTAAGCCTTATGACACTCGGAACCTAATATCCTACGTCTGTCACTCTTACTGTACCATAATACCAATATATGCACACACATATGAAGGAAACTTTAAACCACCGTAAAGCAATTGTGAACAGAAGTGACTGGGAGGAATAATTAACAAGGAGTAACAAGTGGGTTAAGAAATATGGTACTTAAGGTCGTGTCCTGTCACGGTCGCCATTTGTTACGAGTTGGGGATTTAGAATATAGTTAAACGTCTACCCAGATCCCAACAGGCAACAACCAAAAAAAAACAAAGACAATCGGACTATAAAAGGGTACACAAAGGATGAGAGTTTTTGTTGTGTATAATAAAGTACCATAAATTCCTTAACAAAATATTCAGCTTCCTATAAATTACCCTTAACCATACTTAACCTAAACATTAACAGTATATACATATTAATACAACATAAAACAATCGTGAAGCAAGGTGGAGGTGGGAGAGGCAATCCAAGATTACAAATACTTAAGTGATGAGCTGAGATGGCTGACGAGTAAGGCCGAGTATTGAAGACGGTGGTAGGTAGTCACTGTGCCGTAGGATTCCAGGATAGGTGATCCTGTGGTCACTTCCCAGAGTGAACTGCTCTCTCCTTGAATTGGAGCTGACAAAGAAGACTTTGAGGAGGTGACGCAACAACCAGGATATGGAGAAGGGAAACCCGGGAGTGGTAACTAAGACGAGTTATACTCGTGTTTCGTCCCTAGATGGCGTTGCTCGTGGTGCTGGGTAGGTAGATCAAGACAATACATGGCGTGGTTCGTAGTGCTGGGTAGGTAGATCATGACAATTGGTGGCGGGGATCGTAACACAAGGCACGACCAAGGAGCCATTTGTTGGTTGTGAAGGTGCGACCAAGGAGCCATTTGTAGGTTTATGAAGGCACCACCATGGAGCCATTGGTTGGTTTACGAAGGTGCAACCAAGAAGCCATTTGTTGGTTTATGAACGCACGACCAAGGAGCCATGTGTTGGTTATGAACGCACGACCAAGGAGCCATGTGTTGGTTATTAAGGCACGACCAAGGAGACATGTGTTGGTTATGAACGCACGACCAAGTAGCCATGTGTTGGTTATGAAGGCGCGACCAAGGAGCCATTTGTTGCTTATGAAGGCACGACCAAGGAGCCATTTGTTGGCTATGAAGACACGACCAAGGAGCCATTTGTTGGTTATGAAGGCATTACCAAGGAGCCATTAGTTGGTTTATTGAGGCACGACCAAGGAGCCATTTGTTGGATATGAAGGCACTACCAAGGAGCCATGTGTTGGTCATGAAGGCACAACCAAGGAACCATTTGTTGGTTTATAAAGGCACTACCAAGAAGCCACGTGTAGGTCATGAAGGCACGACCATTGGTTGGTTTATAAAGGCACGACAAAGGAGCCATTCTTGGTTTATGAAGGCCCGACCAAGGAGCCATTTGTTGGTTATGAAGGCACAACCAAGGAGCCATTTGTATGTTCATGAAGGCACGACCAAGGAGCTATTTGTTGGTTTATGAAGGCAAGACCAAGGAGCCATTTGTTGGTTATGAATGCACGACCAAGGAGCCATTTGTAGGTTTATAAAGGCACGACCAGGGAGCCATTTGTTGGTTTATGAAGGAACGACCAAGGAGCCATTTGTTGGTTAAGAAGGTACGACTGTAATGAGACAAAACTCACCAGAAGAGGATATGACATATAGGTAGAATATTTATCGTAGGAGAATGTAAAGACAGGAAGTTTGGTAGCGTGTCTCTAGGGTGTGGGGGTGACTATGTATATTAACACAGGCTCAGTGCAAGTGTAGTATATAAAACACAAATGCGTGTTACAGCTTTATTTTACTAGTTGCATAGGAGGAATTAATGGGGGGGGGGGGGGGGATTCGTACACAGGGTATGATAGACTATGATATGTTCGTTTAACTTCACAAGTCGAATGGGCACTTCACTAAGTCGGTCGTTGGAAGGTTCGGGATCACTGCACTTCTACGGCTTACACAGCCAGCACTTACTGTTATACGTTGAATTGACAGCACTCTGTCGATGGACCAGGCGGAGACCTCGTTGCCTTTAGTGATGGACTTCTTTGATGAGCTGGACAGGGGACGTGGTTGCTGGCCCTTCTTGGTTATCAGACTCTGTTGGTGAGAGGAGCTCCAGCCCCTATATACCGGAGGAGCCGAAGGGTGACCTCTCATACTTAAGTGCGTGCGTCTTGACCGGGTAACAGGGGTGCTGGCCGATTAGCGGGTCCTTGATTTTCCTTGGGTCAGGTCTGGACAGGTGTTTGCCCAGGTGAGGTCACCTCGCAGGACAATAGTGCTTTGTAATTATTACCGCCCGGGTAGGTCTTGGCCAGGTGTGGTTTCCTTAACACGGTTATATCGTAGGGTTACGCAAGTACTTAGGCCGGGGTCAGGTTTTGACCTGCGGTGTGTTAACCTGTGGTGTTAGGGTACCACGCGGTCTGTACTGTACTTGCTGTTATGTTATGTAATTCTGGGCTGTAAGCTTTGGTCTGATATTCAATCATTACACGACCAAGGAGCCATAGTTGGTTTATGAAGGCACGACAAAGGAGCCATTTGTTGGTTTATGAAGGCATTGTGAGGGGGCGCATTCTCTAGCTGCCACCAATGTGAGGGGGCGGATTCTTGGTCTGTCACCAATGTGAGGGGGCCCGACTCCCTCTCTGTTTCTACACCACCCTCATCTTATTTACTTCTCTTAGTTCTTACTCTACTAAGTTCCGTCACCTATTCTTGGGTAGCATGGGCGAGGGTCTAGGCACGTGAGTATGGTAATTTTGGTATCAGGTCACTTGGATGGAAATAAAGGTAAAATACTGTGGGAGAAATGAATACACCTAAAATACTCTAAAAACAAATATATTAATATAAAATCCTGGGCCTATTGCAAACTCTCTATGTCTTATGTACTGGTTTCCTTGTTTTCCTATTTACTCAACAGCAATTATTCGGACATTACACTCTTACCGTGCACCCAATACCTGATGTCACCTTACACTATATCGTAGGACCAGCTCCTTGTCTTTCCTCCCAAGACACTAATACTGATACAAACCCCGACATGGGTCCCCCACAACATGGGTAAGTATTAACAACACCTACAACCACACTGTGGACCATAATTCCAAGGCCTGTCACAGGGTATAGCACTGGCGCCTCTGCAACTGCTGTTGTGGTCGGTTACACTCCGACCCGAGATGGGGTAGCCAGACACGTGGCGGGTCTGGGGTCTGGCCCAACGAAGCCTTGGGGCACATTAATCCGGCCGCATCGGTGCCATCTTCTCACATATGATCCCGGCTGGACAACTAATACATCCGAGGCCGTTGTTGGATGGTAGAGCGATTCAAGAATCACAATGGAATCGGGAGACAAACGGGAATCAGCGTCAGGGGACCTGTATGGGTGAAGGGACGAGCACTTACTAACGGTAGAAATGCTCACGGGGCCCTCACTCAAAACAGACCAGGGAGTCCACCTACTTCTATTCCGATGAATTAATTTACTGTACACTCTGACCTTGAAATTGAGACTATGAACTCATTTTCATTCTCTATTATCATCTTCACTAACAATGCTCTGACTCAGCTATCGAAAGCACAATTAAATTGATTACAAAGTGTTGGATGGCAACAGGTCCCAGTATACAGCGTCTGCTCACAGGGACAAAGGCTGCCCGTCGGTGACGTCAACAAGGAACCGAGAAAACGGAGTACGTTTCCACTGGGGGGGACTCAGAAGGTTTTGTGGACGTTTGAGCGTAATATGAATCCTTAAGGTTTTCAGGTTAGCCGTCATGACCATTACAGCATGAGCAGGGAGCCATTTGTTGGTTTATGAAGCCACGATCAAGGAGCCATGTATTGGTTTATGAAGTCACGACCAAGGAGCCATTTGTAGGTTTATGAAGGCACGACCAAGGAGCCATGTATTGGTTTATGAAGTCACGACCAAGGAGCCATTTGTAGGTTTATGAAGGCACGACCAAGGAGCAATTTGTTGGTTTATGAAGGCACGACCAAGGAGCCATGTATTGGTTTATGAAGGCACGATGAAGGAGCCATTTGTAGGTTTATGAAGGCACGACCAAGGAGCAATTTGTTGGTTTATGAAGGCACGACCAAGGAGCCATGTATTGGTTTATGAAGGCACGATGAAGGAGCCATTTGATGGTTTATAAAGGCCCGAGAGAATGCACGAGGAATGTTTTGAATATCGAAGGTGACCCCAGAGACTTGCCAGAGCAATCAAGAGCACATATATGGATCAAAAGAGTACAGGTAGACCTCCAGGTACTATATCCCGATCAGCAATGTTCCGCTTTAATGACGGTCATAAATTAAATCCGTCTCGCTATATACGATCAAAATAACTCCCTTTAACGATATCCGTCGAACCGCCGTCGATATCCATCGCTTTGAATTTTTTTATCTCTGGTGCAAACTACGGGTTGTACAGTACACAGAGGCAAACCCGGAGATTCGACGGGGTTATGTTGTTGAAAAACCCATCTGCAGATGAATTATTGTAAATGGGGAGCATTATAGCATGGGGTACGTTCCCAGCCAGTCCCCCAACACTTGTATCACAGACAAATATAATGCTGCAATACTACTCTCTGTAGATAACAACACTCACCACATCATAATTGACAAGTCTGGTCATCACTACATGTCCCTTTGAGGCAAAGGGGACTCTTGTAGGTGGAGTGTAGACGTCACTCTGGGGAGTCCGGAGAGGATGGAGACAGTGGGAGTCGGAGTCCTAGAAGGGTCTTCTACAGTGGGGGATGGAGGTGTAGGCTTTGGTTTAACTTTAAAGAGGGTGAAGTTCCTGGGTGGGACTGGAGAGGTGTCAGCAGTGGAGGGTTGTGGCTCTGACTGTGGCAGGGGTTTGAAAAAGGAGGTGATTGTTGTCTATTGCGCCTCCTTCTTCTTCTTCTAAAGGTACAGCTCCATGTAGCAGAGCATGCCTTTCACCACCACTGGCCTCACAGATGAACTCCTGTTGATGTTGGGGGTCATTCTCAGCCAGCAGATCCATGGCAGTTTTCATGTGGAACATGGCAGTGCTCAACACCTTCAGAGTCAGCGTCGTGGGTGCAGGGTTGTCCTCCTCACCCGTTGACTCCTCCATTCTCTGCTGTTGTTCCAGGAGCAGCAGGTCCTCTGTGTTGAGCTTCTCAGAGTGGCTCTCCAAGACCTCAACCGCATTAATCAACCTCCCGACAGCCGGCCTTCTGGGAGATGCCGGTGATGTTGAGGCGTATGGCTACAGCGTTGGTGAAGCCGCGGAAGTTGCACGCGCACTCGGACCACACTTTTCTCCACGTGCCGTTCGTGCAGCTCTGTGTGACCTCCTTCCACGACTTCTCAATGTTTTGTATGGCGTGCTTGATGTTGTAGCCGTGGCAGAATTGTTCAACGGTCACATTTCCCTCTCCATCTGTCGGCCTCGAAGGTCGTGACGACGCTCCGATCCATCGGCTGGACGAGCGAGGTGGTGTTCTGGCCAGAAACATCACACTGATGTCGTCAGTCCACTCGCCCATCCCAGGCGGGTGCGAAGGTGCATAGTTGAGGATCAGGAGTAACTTGTTGGTGATGTTCTGCTTCTTGGCGTACTCCTTGAGGTGCTTGGAGAGGTAACCAATCATATAACTCTGGCAGAACACCGTCATTACCCAGGCCTCCTTGTTGGAGCACCAGATGACTGGGAGGTTCTCCTTAACCTTCTCCCGCAAGAGATAAATTTTAAAGTTTTTCAGTTCCAAGATTACATCTCTGAGGCCCCCATGCCAGGCGAGACAGCTTTATCAATCCCCCCCGCCCCCAATAAAACTTGTTTTTATTGCCATAAACCATATACAGGGTGTCTCAAAAGTCCCCATACTCAAAGTTTGGCAATTTATAGTAGTATAATGGCTAACGATAGCCATCCACGGTTTCACGCAGCACGTGCTGGCAACGTTGCAGAAGATTGCCGAGTAACGTACCGGTCACGTGACTTCGCGCACGAGCGTGTAGAGGGACATAAGTGTGAGTCAGTCGATAATGAGTCTTCCGCGGGCACAGAAGGTCACTCTGTTGGAGACGTACTTTCAGTGCAAATGTAATCAATGGTGTGTTGAAAGCCCAATAGCCCAACACCATGTAAGACTTATGTTTATGAACCGGTGAAACGTTTTTGTGACACAGGAAGTGTGAAAGACAGACCAAGAGCCGGAAGGCGGTCAGTAGTGACACCAGAGTCTGTTGCAATCTGTATCACTGCACAAAACCTGATGAGCCCCTGTAAATGTACTAGTGAAGGGGACTGTACCTGTACACATCTCACTTCACAGTCACATTAACTGAGTGAAAATATTACTGTAATGTACAGTATTAACCTGTAGTGTACTGTACATGTATACTGTACTATATGTCTCACTTCACAGTCACATTAACTGAGTGAAAATATTGCTGTAATATACAGTATTAACCTGTAGTGTACTGGACTGTAAGAAAAAACCAAGGATAACAACATAAGCACGATAATATCGGCCAGCACACACAGAACACATGTTCACGAAAAGAGGAGTGAAGCAATATACAATCACAAAAACACAGAATATATCACTTGACAATCACCATAACACAGTTCAGTCTAAATATTAGTGCCGTCCTCTCACTATATAAGAAAAAAACACCAACGACAAGTACGACGCTGGCCAATAATTGTGGAGCCATGCGATGGTGGGTTTATGATCGACGTACGACCAAATGCGGAGCCGTAGTGCACGGATTGGCTGTGTGGCGGGGCGTGGGCAGGCGTACAAGTGAAGGTGTAGATGCATGGTGCATAGGGTTAAATATTGTTTCCTTATAAAATATCACTGATTTGACAAAGAAAAATATAATTCACCCAGCAATGGATTTTTCAGAAAACTAATCCCATCGTATCTGGAGGTTTACTTGTACTGTCACTGGAGGAGAGAACTATCTGGACACAAATTGTGGCATCGGACGGGGAAGTGTCCTGTCTCCGGCCCTCTTTGTCATCTACTGTATGTGGTCCAATTAATTAGAGAAGATGGACAAGGAGATTGAATGACCGAGACATTCACTCACACGGACAATGTGGCCCAGACGGCGAGTACAGATTTACCTCACTATACCAATGGGTTAGGTTCCTTGAAAACCATTCATTGGGTGCCTATTTGTATATTGAATACCATAACATATGGGAAATATAGGGTTCCTCATTGACAAGAAAACCACAATATTATACATAAAGAATTAAAGCAGTTAAAAGATAATGATAAAACCCTAACTACTGTACTGTAATTCAGGAAGAATGTTGGCGCTCTCTATCCACTCTTCAAAGACTCAAATATGAGTAAAAGTGCACATGTACAACACCGTTCTCAAACAACACTTTTACACGGAAAAGAGACTTGGTTATTATACAAAAAATTAAATAGTAAAATAGAAGCTGCAGAAATGTGGGTCATCACACTTATTGTGGGAGTGACTAAAAGAGAGAATTAGGTACACCAGCATAAGAAATACCTTAGGCCTAGAACCTACTGTGACCCAGGTGGAAGGAAACCAACTAAGACGGTGCGGTCACACGGGAAGAACGTCACCGACGAGAGACCTCGAACTCATACGCGATTGACAACCACGAGGTAGACGACCCGTTGGTAGACCCAGGGCAAGATGACAAGATGGAATTAACAACAGGGATGGACTTAAGACCTCTGTCAAGATGGAGCTGCACGGAGAGGACACGTCAATACGGTCTACTCCACGTCTGGGTAAAAGGTGTGTGTTGGAATGTAACAGTGCACATTAGGTAGGATCTATTGTACTTTGCTGTTATTAAATTAATTTGTGTATGACTCCTTTCCTATGTGGGACAGATCATTAGTCCAGATGGTAAAGCAACAGTTATAACTACACTTGTTAATAATTCTTTCTACTGAGCCTAAGCCTGGATAGTCCTTCAAATCATGTGAAAGTGGGGGCCATAGGCAGGGACAGTGTGGATACAGCACACTGTATACTAAGCCTTCGGTACACAAGGAGGCAGCATGGCCGGTAATGCACTCCACCCATTCACTTCCCCAAGTTGTAAACTTAAGGTGCACATTTACAGCTGGGTGAACAGGGAGTGCCCAGGAATCAAACCACTGACCCCTGGATCAGGAGGCAAGTGCTGTATCCACTCAGCCACCATGCTCCTTCAAACCATGTACAGCTCCTCCCCGACTTACGACCTACTCGACTTACGACAACCCGCACTTACGACCTTCCTCAGTCGTACCAAAATTTTGTCAAATTACGTATTTTCGAGTCCCAACTACAGTACACAGAAAAATTTTTTGTTTGTAATTCACTTTAAAATGGCTGGCAAGCTTAAAAGTGAGTGTTTTGTGGTGCTGAGAAGAAAAAGAGACAACCATTTAAGATTTTCTATGTATTATTTAAGCATTTTCAACTTTCGACCTGGATTTGGGTCTCTAACCCTGTCATAAGTCTGGGAGGACTTGTATTGTATAAATCAATAGTAATAATAATAATAATTTACTATTAATATTACTTCAATTTTTTATCTTAGTGGGAAAAAGGTCTTAAGATGTTAAACTCACAGTTAATTTGTTTGTATTGATTTTATCATCAAATTTCTCCAAGATGGTGGAGGCTGAGTCTCCCAGATGAAGGGGGGCAGCTGTGGCAACAGCCTCTGTGGGTATCATGTCCAGGGCCAACCTGATGCTCTCCTGCACCTGTTGTTAACAACACAAATATTACTGGACATTAGGGTGTGTCATAGGAGGGAAGATCAGCTAAAACTAATGGCCCATCACTTTTTTGGTAGATTTTAGTGTATATAAACAGAAAATAATTTCAGTTTCAAAATTTTGCAACCTCTTGTTAGGTAAATTTTAGCGTGAAATTTATCGAAAATCTAACGTACAGCTGCATTTGTGCATTACAATTAAATAGTGAACATTGCTTTCTGACTTCATTCTTTAACAACCCAACTAACAATATTTTTTTTGTTTCAGATTCTGATGCATTTATAAGTTGATAATATTTGCGATGGCTGCTTGTGTCAGGACGAGGAACCAAAAATCCAGCCATCTCAGTCACTATCTTGGGTCTGGGAGAGAGCTCCTGAAGTCGGAGTTGCCTACATTGAGAGATGCTTTGAGATACTGTGTTTTAATCAGGCAAATCAGTGAAAAGAACCAAAGAACTTAAACAAACAAAGACATTGCCAGTGATATGACCAAAGCTGTCTTGGCACAGTACACTCTGGCTAACGCTCAGTTCAAGACTCCAGTCATAACAAGTCAGAAGAAGATTAGTGAGAGACTGCTAGCCAGTTGGGAAAAGGCAAGAGATATCTCTTTTGGGAGAGGAAAACTTGCAGTTAAGGACAGCTTTGCCAAGCAACTGGACCAGTTATTTGACATAATTACTTGCAAGTGCCCAATTGTTCTCTGTCCTGAGTTTGGATGCGATCGTGACTGTAAATCCGAGGCCCACATCTCCTGTATTTGCAAGCGTGAACTGAAGATTCCTGTGATCGAACTGGCATTTCTCAAAGCACAGAGAGAGAAGACTGGCAGTATAGGGGCTCTCATGATTTCTAGCCAAGATATTCCGGAGTCCAAGAGACAGGAGGCTGCCACAGAGAGACAGAAGAGGAGAAGAGTTGCCGAGGAAAAGAGACTTCAGAAGGCCCAGGGTGAGGTAAAAAAGGCCGATGATTGGAGTCAAGCTGATTCAGAGTTTAATGACTTCCCCATGGCTGATCCGAGTGCTGACCAGGAGAATGGTGACTTTGTCCCTAACCCAGAAAATAATGATCCCAAACCTTCCAGGCATAAGATTCGAAATTGGAAAGATATCCCGAGCATAGCTCTGGCCAGCATGCGACACCACACTGGTCTCAGAGAAACTGCAGAGATAGCAACAGCTGCCTGGGTTGACGGTGGTTTGATAACACCTGATGATGTTCACCTGGTGATAGATCATAACAAAGTAAGGAGAGCTCAGGAGAAACTTGTCAGTAACCTAGAAGAGGAGTTTTATAAGGAGATAAGAGAAAATGGAATCAATTGTTTGTTCTTTGATGGGAGAAGGGATGACACTAAAGTGTTCATGAAAGTTGGAGATTCTGACAAGTTGTTCCCTACCATGGTGAAGGAGGAACACTACTCCAGCTGCAGTGAACCAGGAGGGAAGTATTTGTGGCATTTCACTCCAGAGAAAGATGACATCAGGAAACCAGCTGAGATAGTGGCAGATAACATTGTGAACTGGCTCAGAGAGAGGAACGTAGACCAGACCCTGCAGGCCATTGGAGGGGACAGCACCAACACGAACACAGGGTGGCAAGGGGGGGTCATACAGTGGATAGAGCGAAAGCTTGGGAAGAAGCTGGTCTGGGTTGTTTGTGACCTCCACACCAACGAGTTGCCACTCAGACATCTGATCCAGGAGCTGGATGGCAAGACTCTTTCAAACAACAGATGGTCTGGTCCTCTTGGCAAGATGCTGGACTCTGCCACTGAGTTAGAAATAAATCCGAGCTTTGAAAAATTCACAGTTGGCCCTCCACTCGTTGAGCTTGCACATACTGTCATTGGCGACCTGAGTACTGACCAGTACTATGGTTACATGATTTGCAGTGCCATCAAAACTGTGGTCATGCCTGATAGACTTGCTTACCTGCAGATAGGTCCAGTCTCACATTCTAGGTGGCTCACAACGGCTCTCAGGTTCTGCAGAATTTGGGTCGCTCATCATAAACTGAAAGGGAACCAGCTTCACAACCTGAGACTTATTGTCCAATTCATCGTGAGTGTCTACTTGCCAAATTGGTTCAACACCAAGGTCAAGTCATCGTTCTCCGAAGGTCCGAGGCATGTTCTCTTCCAGCTTGATCTCCTGAGGAGTCAGCCAAGGAAGGTTGTTCAGATTGTGGAGTAGACTGTGAGGAGATCTCCCTGGTATGCTCATCCCGAGGCAGTTCTGCAGACAATGCTCTGCAGTAAGGATGAGGAGGAGAGAAGAGTGGCAGTCAAAAAGATCTTGGATATGAGACTTATGAGAGGATCTGGGCATGACGAATCAGTTGGTGACGATTCCTTCAGGGTCAGGAAGACTCCTGAAGTCAATCTAGGTGCCAAGACCCTCACTGATCTCATAGATCTGGATAACATCCAGGCTGGCAGTAAGCCCCCTCTTACCTGCAGCGTCACCAATGTTCAAGTCAGAGCTTTCCTGGACAACCCCATGCATGTCCCTGCCTGGCCCTCGCACACCCAGAGTATAGAGCGTTGTGTACAGCAAGTGAGCGAGGCCAGCAGTCACGTGTACAGCCAGGAGAGGAGGGAAGGATACATCCGAGCTCAGGTGGTCAGCAGGGAGGTGATGAGTAGAAACAGAAGCAAGAAAGACATGTTCTCTATGGTGTGTAGCAACACCGGGTCGTAGTAGTAAAACCGGTTTTTGTATTTGATGATTTTGTTTTCTAAAGGAATATTAAATGTAATAAATGTGTCAAGATCATTCATTTCACTATTCTGGATCATTTTCATCCTAATAAATTAACCTGATACATTTACTTTACTTTAAATAAGCTATTTAGTGGTGTTGGTAAAAGGGTGGGAATACTGAATTTTCATAAGATTTCAAGTTAAAATTTACCTAGCAAAAAATGAAAACTTTCAAATCTGAAGATATCTCTAGTCCGGCAACCTCGGGACCTGACCGGTGCCGGACCATGGAAATTCACCCTTTTCCTGGATAGATAGTGACTTTTGCTTATGCTTGGAAGCACTAGCACCACTTTCTCTGCATCATGGTCTCTTTGAAGACATATTGAAGGGTTTAATGTCGTATAGTAGCTTCTCAAATTTCGCGAGTTTTTAATTCAACGTATTTTATTGGAACACACACACACACACACAAAAAAAAATTTTGACGGCAGAAACTTGAATTTCGACGGGTTTGAACGGCCCGCCAACGTGCAGACGACGTGCATAATCGTGTAAACAGCGTCATTTCTCTTATGTACAAAAGATTCATTATTGTTTATTACTGAATGTCTTTTTTATTGAATTAATGTTTATGTGTGCAAAATGAGCAATACAATTCATTAATAATACGTAGAATATTAAATCACACGAGGAAATGACACAGCATTGTTTTCGTTGATTACAAAACCAGTGGCTGACTGGTTCTACATATAAAACTGAAGAACATAAGACCTTGGTTGTAGCTGTAGAAAAATTAATATGGTTGTTTTAAGTAATGTTATTTAATGTTAATAAATGGAACAATAGAAGTAGCTAACGATAATGGTAAAGAAAAAAGAGAGATCGCGTATGTAAGTTTGCACACCTGAAAACATATTGTTATTACTTTACATAAGAATATGAAAGCAACACTTATTTACTGTTCATAGATGTTTTAATTAATGTTTCTGAATTTGTTTTTATTGAATTATTGTTTGTGTGTGCAAAATTAACAATACTGTACAATTTATTAATAATACGTGGAATATTAAAACACACTATGAGACGAGACGGCTGCCGGCATTGTTTATGTTAAAGCTTACAAAACCAGTGACTGATTGGTTCTACATATAAAACTTAAGAAAATATGACCCTGATTGTAGCTGTGGTAAAATTAATGTACAAAATTAATATGGTTGTTTGAAGTACCTGTAATGTTATTTAATGTTAATAAATGGAACAATATAAGTAGCTAACCATTAATGGTAAAAAAAAAGTGAGACTGGGCGTATGTAAGTGCGCACATGTGAAAACATATCGTCATTACTCTACATAAGAATATGAAAGCAACACTTATTTACTGCTCATATATATTGAAGGGTTAAATGTTGTACTCTGTATAGACAAGCAGAGAGAGAGAGAGAGAGAGAGAGCAGCCAAACTGCCAGATGTAAACAAACCTTAATTTCCCGCGGCTTTGTTGTTGTTTTTTTTATGGGGATTAACCCACCCGGGCATAGATCACTGACCCACATTGGGGCCTGAGGGGCAAAAATTTCATACTCCTGTAATAATAATAATAATAATGTAGATAAGTAAAAAAAAAAAAAAAAAGAAGCTGCCTATCTACCTATTAGACAAACTAAAATCGTTCCTGACCATGGGAATTTCCGGACCACAGAATGCCGGACTAGAGAGATACAACCTGTATTATGAATAAATAAATAAACAAATAAATCGGTAAATCTATTTCAAGTAAATGGAAATAAGCAAACAAAAGTTATTTACCAATATGCTTCCCTCTAGGGTAAGATGGGGAGATAAGAAGGCTATTTATAGCCCGTCTTTGTGTCCGAAGTTGCCAGTAATGCACTATAAATAATTCATTTAAAATTTAATTTTTTGGTACATATTTCAAAAACCTTAAATTACATGTGGCCCACGGTAACTCTCACGGAGCAACATACGCACGAACACACAAGTTTCCTAACTCTCGGAAATTTGTCCAGGTATTTTATTATGTGGTTTTACATCACTTCACATAAATATGCTTACAAAATCTATGCATTAATATGCATAACTCTTGAGTTAGAAATTGATAATGAAGATGTTGAGCAGTTGTTTGAAAGTGTAGCAGAAGAGCTAAGTAACGAGGATCTTATTGATCTGGAAGCACAGAAAAAT
>CAUDMG010000766.1:0-30000 GCA_958450375.1 Homarus gammarus | reverse complement strand
GACTAAAGTTAGGATAATATAATTTGCATTGCTGAAATCCTTGAAAGACAGAGATTAATTTGAATATAAACGTCATATATTTTGCTCAAGATATAAAAAATGTAGTACAGTACTGTACTGTAGAAGGAGTCTCTACTTAATGCTGTATGTTTGTTCCTCACAAGTACTGTTTTGTACTGTAGAAGGAGTCTGCACTTAATGCTGTATGTGTGTTCCTCACAAGGACTGTACTGTACTGTACTGTACCGAAGAAGGAGTCTCCACTTACATCTGTATGTGTGTTCCTCACAAGTACTGTACTGCACTGTAGAAGGAGTCTCCACTTAATGCTGTATGTGTGTTCCTCACAAGTACTGTTCTGTACTGTAGAAGGAGTCTCCACTTAATGCTGTATGTGTGTTCCTCACAAGTACTGTACTGTACTGTAGGAGGAGTCTCCACTTAATGCTGTTTGTGTGTTCCTCACAATTACTGTACTGTACTGTACTGTACTGTACTATACTGTAGAAGGAGTCTCCACTTATGCTGTATGTGTGTTCCTCACAAGTTCTGTACTGTACTGTACTGTAGAAGGAGTCTCCACTTAATGCTGTATGTGTGTTCCTCACAAGTACTGTACTGACCTGTAGAAGGAGTCTACCACTTAAAGCTGTGTGTGTGTTTCTCACAAGTACTGTACTGTATTGTACTGTACTGTGCTATACTGTAGAAGGAGTCGCCACTTAATGGAGTATGTGTGTTCCTCACAAGTACTGTACTGTACTGTACTGTACTTTACTGTACTGCACTGTACTGTATTGTAGAAGGAGTCTCCACTTACTTCTGCATGTGTGTTCCTCACAAGTACTGTACTGTACTGTAGAAAGAGTCTCCACTTAATGCTGTACTGTAAAGTACTGTACTGTACTGTAAAGTACTGTAGGAGTCTCCACTTAATTCTGTATATGTGTTCCTCACAAGTACTGTACTGTACTGTAGAAGGAGTATCCACTTATTGCTGTATGTGTATTCCTCAAAAATACTGTGCTGTACTATACTGTAGAAGGAGTCTCCATTTAATGCTGTATGTGTGTTCCTCACAAGTACTGTACTGTACTGTAGAAAGAGTCTCCACTTAATGCTGTATGTTTGTTCCTCACAAGTACTGTACTGTACAGTAGAAGTAGTCTCCACTTAATGCTGTATGTGTGTTCCTCACAAGTATTGTACTGTACTGTAGAAAGAGTCTCCACTTAATGCTGTATGTGTGTTCCTCACAAGTACTGTACTGTACTGCACTGTACTGTACTGTAGAAGGAGCCTCCACTTAATGATGTATGTGTGTTCCTCACAAGTACTGTATTGTACTGTAGAAGGAGTCTCCACTTAATGCTGTATGTGTGTTGCTCACAATTACTGTACTGTACTGTACTGTACTGTAGAAGAAGTTTCCACTTAATGCTGTATGTGTGTTCCTCACAAGTACTGTACTGTACTGTACTGTAGAAGGAGTCTCCACTTAATGCTGTATGTGTGTTCCTCGCAATTATTGTACTGCACTGTAGAAGGAGTCTGCACTTCTGTTTGTGTGTTCCTCACAAGTTCTGTACTGTACTGTAGGTGTCTCCTCTTAATGCTGTATGTGTGTTCCTCACAAGTACTGTACTGTACTGTAGAAGGAGTCTCCACTTAATGCTGTATGTGTGTTCCTCACAAGTACTGTACTGTACTGTAGAAGGAGTGTCAACTTAATGCTGTATGTGTGTTCCTCACAAGTACTGTACTGTAAAGTACTGTAGGAGTCTCCACTTAATTCTGTATGTGTGTTCCTCACAAGTACTGTACTGTACTGTAGAAGGAGTCTGCACTTACTTCTGTATGTGTGTTCCTCACAAGTACTGTACTGTACTGCAGAAGGAGTCTCCAGTTAATGCTGTATGTGTGTTCCTCACAAGTACTGTACTGTACTGTACTGTAGAAGGAATCTCCACTTAATGCTGTATGTGTGTTCCTCACAAGTACTATAATGTACTGTAGAAGGAGTCTCCACTTAATGCTGTATGTGTGTTCCTCACAATTACTGAACTGTACTGTACTGTACTGTACTGTAGAAGGAGTCTCCACTTATACTATATGTGTGTTCCTCACCAGTTCTGTACTGTACTGTAGAAGGAGTCTCCACTTAATACTGTATGTGTGTTCCTCACAAGTACTGTACTGTACTGTAGAAGGAGTCTCCACTTAAAGTTGTATGAGTGTTCCTCACAAGTACTTTACTGTACTGTACTGTAGAAGGAGTCTCCACTTAATGCTGTATGTGTGTTCCTCACAAGTACTGTACTGTACTGTAGGAGTCTCCACTTAATGGTGTATGTGTGTTCCTCACAAGTACTGTACTGTAGAAGGAGTCTCCACTTTATGTTGTATGTGTGTTCCTCACAAGTACTGTAATGTACTGTAGAAGGAGTCTCCACTTAATGCTGCATGTGTGTTACTCAGAAGTACTGTGCTGTACTGTACTGTGGAAGGAGTCTCCATTTAATGCTGTATGTGTGTTCCTCACAAGTACTGTACTGTACTGTACTGTAGAAAGAGTCTCCACTTAATGCTGTATGTGTGTTCCTCAGAAGTACTGTACTGTACTGTAGAAGTAGTCTCCACTTAATGCTGTATGTGTGTTCCTCATAAGTACTGTACTGTACTGTAGAAGGAGTCTCCACTTAATGCTGTATGTGTGTTCCTCACAAGTACTGTACTGTACTGCACTGTACTGTACTGTAGAAGGAGCCTCCACTTATTGAGGTATGTGTGTTCCTCACAAGTACTGTACTGTACTGTAGAAGGAGTCTCCACTTAATGCTGTATGTGTGTTCCTCACAAGTACTGTACTGTACTGTAGAAGGAGTCTCCACTTAATGCTGTATGTGTGTTCCTCACAAGTACTGTACTGTACTGTAGAAGGAGTGTCAACTTAATGCTGTATGTGTGTTCCTCACAAGTACTGTACTGTAAAGTACTGTAGGAGTCTCCACTTAATTCTGTATGTGTGTTCCTCACAAGTACTGTACTGTACTGTAGAAGGAGTATCCACTTATTGCTGTATGTGTGTTCCTCACAAGTACTGTACTGTACTGTAGAAGGAGTCTCCACTTAATGCTGTATGTGTGTTCGTCACAAATACTGTACAATACTGTAGAAGGAGTCTCCACTTATTGTTGTATGTGTGCTCCTCAAAAGTACTGTACTGTACTGTAGAAGGAGTGTCCACTTAATGCTGTATGTGTGTTCCTCACATGTACTGTACTGTAAAGTACTGTAGGAGTCTCCACTTAATTCTGTATGTGTGTTCCTCACAAGTACTGTACTGTAAAGTACTGTAGGAGTCTCCACTTAATTCTGTATGTGTGTTCCTCACAAGTACTGTACTGTACTGTAGAAGAAGTCTCCACTTAATGCTGTATGCGTGTTCCTCACAAGTACTGTACTGTACTGTACTGTAGAAGGAGTCTCCACTTAATGCTGTATGTGTGTTCCTCACAAGTACTGTACTGTACTGTAGAAGGAGTCTGCACTTACTTCTGTATGTGTGTTCCTTACAAGTACTGTACTGTACTGCAGAAGGAGTCTCCAGTTAATGCTGTATGTGTGTTCCTCACAAGTACTATAATGTACTGTAGAAGGAGTCTCCACTTAATGCTGTATGTGTGTTCCTCACAATTACTGTACTTTACTGTACTGTACTGTACTTTTACTTTTATCCTCTTCGCCACTGACCGGCTTGTTAGCCGCTTGGGCGATCGGTCACGTCTCTTTTCCTTTATATTCTTCACCAAAAGGTCGGCTCGCTAGCCGCCCGGGCGATCGGTCACGTCTCTGTCACGCACTGTTGGCAAATATTGGGCATGCACCGGCTCCTGAATGTACCTGAACCCGCTCCAGTGTTGGTCAAGTCTTCTCTTGAAAGAGCTCACACTCGGTGCCGTCACAACACTCTCTGGTAGATTGTTCCAAGAGTTTACAACCCTCACTCCGAAAAAGTTTGCCCTCACGGTTTTCTGGACTTGCGGCTTCTTCAATCTTGAGCTGTGACCCCTTGTGGGGCGAGCGTCCGCCAGCTCCAAGTAAGGACACTCAACTGAGTAGTGCCCCCTGAGATGCTTATAAACCTCAACTAGGTCCCCCCTTGCCCGTCTGTAGTATAAGCTAGGCAAGTTCAGGCGCTCCAATCTCTCAGGGTAGCTGAGGTGCCGAAGTGCAGGCACCAGTTTGGTGGCCCTCCTTTGAACATTTTCAACCAACTGACAGTCCCTAGCATATCTCGGGGACCAGATGGGGTGACAGTACTCCAGATGGGGAAGCACTTCACTCCTGAAGATCGTCACGAGGGACGGACCGTCTAGATATCTGAAAGACCTTCTATTAAGACCCAATAATTTATTTGCCTGATTTACCTTCTTCTCACAATGGCCCGAGAACTTCAGCTCATTGTCAACATACACACCTAGGTCCTTCTCACACACAGTCTCAACTAGTACATTTTCTTCATCCCGTTGGGACATATGGTACGCCTCCTTACCGTTGGTACGCCCCAGGTGCATCCTCTTACACTTCGTGACATTGAATCTCAGCAGCCATTCCTTCGACCATTCCTGGAGCCCACAGAGGTCCTTCTGCAACTCTTCACAGTCCGCTTGGTTCTTAATTTCTCGAAATAACTTGGCGTCATCGGCAAACATTTGTATGGAGGAGTGTACAACGTCAGGCATATCATTTATGAAACAAACAAACAACAGCGGGCCCAATACACTACCCTGCGGTACCCCACTTGTTACAGGTACAGATGACGATTTCGTGCCATTAATCACCACACATTGCTTGCGGTCATGTAGAAAGTCTTATATCCACGCTAGGACATTACCCCGAATTCCGTACCCTTCCAGTTTGATTTTCAGCCTTTCGTGGGGTACACTGTCGAAAGCCTTGGCAAAATCTAGGTAAATATTGTCGATATTACCACCCCGTTCTAGAATATGGGTCCAAATATCCAATACCTTGAGCAATTGTGTCAAGCAAGAGCGCCCCGGCATGAAACCGTGTTGGCAATCTTTTACAAGGTTGTTTCGTAGTAGATGTTCCATCGCTGCATCTGTGATAATACTCTCAAGTACTTTACATATTATGCTGGTCAGGCTCACCGGTCTATAGTTGTTCGTGGAGTGCCTATCGCCCTTCTTGAAGATAGGACTCACATAAGCCACTTTCCATTCACTGGGGGCCATTTGTTCATCCAGGCATTTACAAAACAGAATCTTCAGGGGCTCTGCAAGCTCGTTGTACAGCTCCCTTAGCACTCTAGGATGCACCATGTCAGGTCCAGGACTCTTATGGACCTTTCGCCTGGACAGTTTATTTCTAATACCCTCTTCTGTGAACACAATGTGGGTCCTTGCTGTGTCGAACCGTCTGTCCTCAAACGCAGGAAGGTTAGTTGCACCCTCTCTTGTGAACACTGAGGAAAAGAAGCTGTTCAATGCCTCAGCTTTATCCTGGTCAGAATCTGCGTAACTACCATCTTCAAGCCTCAGGTCTGATACTCCTACTCGCGTTTTCAATTTCGACTTTGCATAGCGGTAAAACGCCTTTGGGTTTGACTTGACCTCGCGTGCAACCAGCCTTTGGAACTCCTTTTCAGCCCTCCTACACTCTATCTTTGCTTGGTTTCTGGCTCTTGCATACATCCTCCTGTCTTGCTCATCGTTTGACCCAACCCACGTCTTGAATTTCTGGGTTTTCTTCTTAATTTTGTCGACCGCCGCATGGTTCATGTGTAGGGATCCCCTCGTATTCCTAGAAGCACTGGGTTTGGTCTTGGGTATATATTTATCGATCAAATGGGTCTCCACTTATGCTGTATGTGTGTTCCTCTCCAGTTCTGTACTGTACTGTAGAAGGAGTCTCCACTTAATACTGTATGTGTGTTCCTCACAAGTACTGTACTGTACTGTAGAAGGAGTCTCCACTTAAAGTTGTATGAGTGTTCCTCACAAGTACTTTACTGTACTGTACTGTAGAAGGAGTCTCCACTTAAAGTTGTATGAGTGTTCCTCACAAGTACTTTACTGTACTGTACTGTAGAAGGAGTCTCCACTTAATGGTGTATGTGTGTTCCTCACAAGTACTGTACTGTAGAAGGAGTCTCCACTTTATGTTGTATGTGCGTTCCTCACAAGTACTGTACTGTACTGTACTGTAGAAGGAGTCTCCACTTAATGCTGCATGTGTGTTCCTCAAAAGTACTGTGCTGTACTGTACTGTGGAAGGAGTCTCCATTTAATGCTGTATGTGTGTTCCTCACAAGTACTGTACTGTACTGTACTGTAGAAAGAGTCTCCACTTAATGCTGAATGTGTGTTCCTCACACATACTGTACTGTACTGTAGAAGTAGTCTCCACTTTATGTTGTATGTGTGTTCCTCACAAGTACTGTACTGTTCTGTAGAAGGAGTCACCACTTAATGCTGCATGTGTGTTCCTCAAAAGTACTGTACTGTACTGTACTCTAGAAGGAATCTCCACTTAATGCTGTATGTGTGTTCCTCACAAGTACTATAATGTGCTGTAGAAGGAGTCTCCACTTAATGCTGTATGTGTGTTCCTCACAATTACTGTACTGTACTGTACTGTACTGTACTGTAGAAGCAGTCTCCACTTAATGCTGTATGTGTGTTCCTCACCAGTTCTGTACTGTACTGTAGAAGGAGTCACCACTTAATGCTGCATGTGTGTTCCTCAAAAGTACTGTACTGTACTGTACTCTAGAAGGAATCTCCACTTAATGCTGTATGTGTGTTCCTCACAAGTACTATAATGTGCTGTAGAAGGAGTCTCCACTTAATATTGTATGTGTGTTCCTCACAAGTACTGTACTGTACTGTAGAAGGAGTCTCCACTTAAAGTTGTATGAGTGTTCCTCACAAGTACTTTACTGTACTGTACTGTAGAAGGAGTCTCCACTTAATGCTGCATGTGTGTTCCTCACAAGTACTGTACTGTACTGTAGGAGTCTCCACTTAATGCTGTATGTGTGTTCCTCACAAGTACTGTACTGTACTGTAGAAGGAGTCTCCACTTAATGCTGCATGTGTGTTCCTCAAAAGTACTGTGCTGTACTGTACTGTGGAAGGAGTCTCCATTTAATACTGTATGTGTGTTCCTCACAAGTACTGTACTGTACTGTACTGTAGAAAGAGTCTCCACTTAATGCTGTATGTGTGTTCCTCACAAGTACTGTACTGTACTGTAGAAGTAGTCTCCACTTAATGCTGTATGTGTGTTCCTCACAAGTACTGTACTGTACTGTTCAAGGAGTCTCCATTTAATGCTGTATGTGTGTTCCTCACAAGTACTGGACTGTACTGCAATGTACTGTACTGTAGAAGGAGCCTCCACTTAATGAGGTATGTGTGTTCCTCACAAGTACTGTACTGTACTATAGAAGGAGTCTCCACTTAATGCTGTATGTGTGTTGCTCACAATTACTGTACTGTACTGTAGAAGAAGTCTCCACTTAATGCTGTATGTGTGTTCCTCACAAGTACTGTACTGTACTGTACTGTAGAAGGAGTCTCACTTAATGCTGTATGTGTGTTCATCACAAGTATTGTACTGTAATGTAGAAGGAGTCTGCACTTCTGTATGTGTGTTCATCACAAGTACTGTACTGTACTGTAGGTGTCTCCTCTTAATGCTGTATGTGTGTTCCTCACAAGTACTGTACTGTACTGTAGAAGAAGCCTCCACTTAATGCTGTATGTGTGTTCCTCACATGTACTGTACTATACTGTAGAAGGAGTCTCCACTTAATGCTCTATGTGTGTTCTTCACAAGTACTGCACTGTACTGTAGAAGGAGTCTCCACTTAATACTGTATGTGGGTTCCTCACAAGTACGATACTGTACTGTAGAAGGAGTCTCCACTTAATGCTGTATGTGTGTTCCTCACAATTACTGTACTGTACTGTACTATACTATAGAAGGAGTCTCCACTTATGCTGTATGTGTGTTCCTCACAAGTTCTGTACTGTAATGTAGAAGGAGTCTCCACTTAATGCTGTATATGTGTTCCTCACAAGTACTGTACTGTACTGTAGAAGCAGTCTCCACTTAATGCTGTATGTGTGTCCCTCACAAGTACTGTACTGTACTGTAGAAGGAGTCTCCACTTAATGCTGTATGCGTGTTCCTCACAAGTACTATAATGTACTGTAGAAGGAGTCTCCACTTAATGCTGTATGTGTGTTCCTCACAATTACTGTACTGTACTGTAGTGTACTGTACTCTACTGTACTGTACTGTAGAAGGAGTGTCCACATAAAGTTGTATGAGTGTTCCTCACAAGTACTGTACTGTACTGTACTGTAGAAGGAGTCTCCACTTAATGCTGTATGTGTGTTCCTCACAAGAACTGTACTGTACTGTAGGAGTCTCCACTTAATGCTGTATGTGTGTTCCTCACAAGTACTGTACTGTACTGTAGAAGGAGTCTCCACTTATTGCTGTATGTGTGTTACCCATAAGTACTCTACTGTACTGTAGAAGGAGTCTCCACTTAATGCTGTATATGTGTTCCTCATATGTACTGTACTGTACTGTTGATGGAATCTCCACATAATAGTGTATGTGAGTTCCTCAAGTACTGTACTGTACTGTACTGTAGTGTACTGTAGGAGTCTCCACTTAATGCTGTATGTGTTTTCCTCACAAGTACTGTACTGTAGAAGGAGTTTCCATTTAATGCTTCACAAGTTCTGTACTGTACTGTAGAAGGAGTCTCCACTTAATGCTGTATGTGTGTTCCTCACAAGTACTGTACTGTACTGTAGGAGTCTCCACTTAATGGTGTATGTGTGTTCCTCACAAGTACTGTACTGTAGAAGGAGTCTCCACTTTATGTTGCATGTGTGTTCCTCACAAGTACTGTACTATACTGTAGAAGGAGTCTCCACTTAATGCTGCATGTGTGTTCCTCAAAAATACTGTGCTGTACTGTACTGTGGAAGGAGTCTCCATTTAATGCTGTATGTGTGTTCCTCACAAGTACTGTACTGTACTGTACTGTAGACGTAGTCTCCACTTAATGCTGTATGTGTGTTCCTCACAAGTACTGTACTGTACTGTAGAAGGAGTCGTCACTTAATGCTGTATGTGTGTTCCCCTCAAGTACTGTACTGTACTGCACTGTACTGTACTGTAGAAGGAGACTCCACTTAATGAGGTATGTGTGTTCCTCACAAGTACTGTACTGTACTGTAGAAGCAGTCTCCACTTAATGCTGTATGTGTGTTGCTCACAATTACTGTACTGTACTGTACTGTAGAAGAAGTCTCCACTTAATGCTGTATGTGTGTTCCTCACAAGTACTGTACTGTACTGTACTGTACCGTAGAAGGAGTCTCCACTTACATCTGTATGTGTGTTCCTCACAAGTACTGTACTGCACTGTAGAAGGAGTCTCCACTTAATGCTGTATGTGTGTTCCTCACAAGTACTGTTCTGTACTGTAGAAGGAGTCTGCACTTAATGCTGTATGTGTGTTCCTCACAAGTACTGTACTGTACTGTACTGTACCGTAGAAGGAGTCTCCACTTACATCTGTATGTGTGTTCCTCACAAGTACTGTACTGCACTGTAGAAGGAGTCTCCACTTAATGCTGTATGTGTGTTCCTCACAAGTACTGTTCTGTACTGCAGAAGGAGTCTCCACTTAATGCTGTATGTGTGTTACTCACAAATACTGTACTGTACTGTAGGAGGAGTCTCCACTTAATGCTGTTTGTGTGTTCCTCATAATTACTGTACTGTACTGTACTATACTGTAGAAGGAGTCTCCACTTATGCTGTATGTGTGTTCCTCACAAGTTCTGTACTGTACTGTACTGTAGAAGGAGTCTCCACTTTATGCTGTATGTGTGTTCCTCACAAGTACTGTACTGACCTGTAGAAGGAGTCTACCACTTAAAGCTGTGTGTGTGTTTCTCACAAGTACTGTACTGTATTGTACTGTACTGTGCTATACTGTAGAAGGAGTCGCCACTTAATGGAGTATGTGTGTTCCTCACAGGTACTGTACTGTACTGTACTGTACTGTACTGCACTGTACTGTATTGTAGAAGGAGTCTCCACTTACTTCTGTATGTGTGTTCCTCACAAGTACTGTACTGTACTGTAGAAGGAGTCTCCACTTAATGCTGTATGTTTGTTCATCACAAATACTGTACTGTAATGTACTGTAGGAGTCTCCACTTAATTCTGTATGTGTGTTCCTCACAAGTACTGTACTGTACTGTAGAAGGATTATCCACTTATTGCTGTATGTGTGTTCCTCAAAAATACTGTGCTGTACTGTACTGTAGAAGGAGTCTCCATTTAATGCTGTGTGTGTGTTCCTCACAAGTACTGTACTGTACTGTAGAAGTAGTCTCCACTTAATGCTGTATGTGTATTCCTCACAAGTACTGTACTGTACTGTAGAAAGAGTCTCCACTTAATGCTGTATGTGTGTTCCTCACAAGAACTGTACTGTACTGCACTGTACTGTACTGTAGAAGGAGCCTCCACTTAATGATGTATGTGTGTTACCTCACAAGCACTCTACTGTACTGTAGAAGGAGTCTCCACTTAATGCTGTATGTGTGTTGCTCACAATTACTGTACTGTACTGTAGAAGAAGTCTCCACTTAATGCTGTATGTGTGTTCCTCACAAGTACTGTACTGTACTGTACTGTAGAAGGAGTCTCCACTTAATGCTGTATGTGTGTTCCTCGCAATTATTGTACTGTACTGTAGAAGGAGTCTGCACTTCTGTATGTGTGTTCCTCACAAGTTCTGTACTGTACTGTAGGTGTCTCCTCTTAATGCTGTATGTGTGTTCCTCACAAGTATTGTACTGTACTGTAGAAGGAGTCTCCACTTAATGCTGTATGTGTGTTCCTCACAAGTACTGTACTGTACTGTAGAAGGAGTGTCAACTTAATGCTGTATGCGTGTTCCTCACAAGTACTGTACTGTAAAGTGCTGTAGGAGTCTCCACTTAATTCTGTATGTGTATTCCTCACAAGTACTGTACTGTACTGTAGAAGGAGTCTGCACTTACTTCTGTATGTGTGTTCCTCACAAGTACTGTACTGTACTGCAGAAGGAGTCTCCAGTTAAAACTGTATGTGTGTTCCTCACAAGTACTGTACTGTACTGTACTGTAGAAGGAATCTCCACTTAATGCTGTATGTGTGTTCCTCACAAGTACTATAATGTACTGTAGAAGGAGTCTCCACTTAATGCTGTATGTGTGTTCCTCACAATTACTGTACTGTACTGTACTGTACTGTACTGTACTGTAGAAGGAGTCTCCACTTATGCTGTATGTGTGTTCCTCACAAGTACTGTACTGTACTGTAGAAGGAGTCTCCACTTAAAGTTGTATGAGTGTTCCTCACAAGTACTTTACTGTACTGTACTGTAGAAGGAGTCTCCACTTAATGCTGTATGTGTGTTCCTCACAAGTACTGTACTGTACTGTAGGAGTCTCCACTTAATGCTGCATGTGTGTTCCTCAAAAGTACTGTTCTGTACTGCACTGTGGAAGGAGTCTCCATTTAATGCTGTATGTGTGTTCCTCACAAGTACTGTACTGCACTGTACTGTAGAAAGAGTCTCCACTTAATGCTGTATGTGTGTTCCTCACAAGTACTGTACTGTACTGTAGAAGTAGTCTCCACTTAATGCTGTATGTGTGTTCCTCATAAGTACTGTACTGTACTGTAGAAGGAGTCTCCAATTAATGCTGTATGTGTGTTCCTCACAAGTACTGTACTGTACTGCACTGTACTGTACTGTAGAAGGAGCCTCCACTTATTGAGGTATGTGTGTTCCTCACAAGTACTGTACTGTACTGTAGAAGGATTCTCCACTTAATTCTGTATGTGTGTTCCTCACTAGTACTGTACTGTACTGTAGAAGGAGTATCCACTTATTGCTGTATGTGTGTTCGTCACAAGTACTGTACTGTACTGTAGAAGGAGTCTCCACTTAATGCTGTATGTGTGTTCGTCACAAATACTGCACAATACTGTAGAAGGAGTCTCCACTTATTGTTGTATGTGTGTTCCTCAAAAGTACTGTACTGTACTGTAGAAGGAGTGTCCACTTAATGCTGTATGTGTGTTCCTCACAAGTACTGTACTGTAAAGTACTCTAGGAGTCTCCACTTAATTCTGTATGTGTGTTCCTCACAAGTACTGTACTGTAACGTACTGTAGGAGTCTCCACTTAATTCTGTATGTGTGTTCCTCACAAGTACTGTACTGTACTGTAGAAGGAATCTGCACTTACTTCTGTATGTGTGTTCCTCACAAGTACTGTACTGTACTGTAGAAGGAGTCTGCACTTACTTCTGTATGTGTGTTCCTCACAAGTACTGTACTGTACTGTAGAAGGAGTCTCCACTTAATGCTGTATGTGTGTTCCTCACAAGTACTGTACTGTACTGTAGAAGGAGTCTGCACTTACTTCTGTATGTGTGTTCCTCACAAGTACTGTACTGTACTGCAGAAGGAGTCTCCAGTTAATGATGTATGTGTGTTCCTGACAAGTACTGTACTGTACTGTACTGTAGAAGGAATCTCCACTTATTGCTGTGTGTGTGTTCCTCGCAAGTACTATAATGTACTGTAGAAGGAGTCTCCACTTAATGCTGTATGTGTGTTCCTCACAATTACTGTACTTTACTGTACTGTACTGTACTGTAGAAAGAGTCTGCACTTATGCTGTATGTGTGTTCCTCACAATTACTGTACTGTACTGTAGAAGTAGTCTCCACTAAATGCTGTATGTGTGTTCCTCACAAGTACTGTACTGTACTGTAGAAGGAGTCTCCACTTAATGCTGTATGTGTGTTGCTCACAATTACTGTACTGTACTGTACTGTAGAAGAAGTCTCCACTTAATGCTGTATGTGTGTTCCTCACAAGTACTGTACTGTACTGTAAAGTAGAAGGAGTCTCCACTTAATGCTGTATGTGTGTTCATCACAAGTATTGTACTGTAATGTAGAAGGAGTCTGCACTTCTGTATGTGTGTTCATCACAAGTACTGTACTGTACTGTAGGTGTCTCCTCTTAATGCTGTATGTGTGTTCCTCACAAGTACTGTACTGTACTGTAGAAGGAGCCTCCACTTAATGCTGTATGTGTGTTCCTCACAAGTACTGTTCTGTACTGTAGAAGGAGTCTGCACTTAATGCTGTAGGTGTGTTCCTCACAAGTGCTGTACTGTACTGTACTGTACCGTAGAAGGAGTCTCCACTTACATCTGTATGTGTGTTCCTCACAAGTACTGTACTGCACTGTAGAAGGAGTCTCCACTTAATGCTGTATGTGTGTTCCTCACAAGTACTGTTCTGTACTGCAGAAGGAGTCTCCACTTAATGCTGTATGTGTGTTACTCACAAATACTGTACTGTACTGTAGGAGGAGTCTCCACTTAATGCTGTTTGTGTGTTCCTCATAATTACTGTACTGTACTGTACTATACTGTAGAAGGAGTCTCCACTTATGCTGTATGTGTGTTCCTCACAAGTTCTGTACTGTACTGTACTGTAGAAGGAGTCTCCACTTAATGCTGTATGTGTGTTCCTCACAAGGACTGTACTGACCTGTAGAAGGAGTCGACCACTTAAAGCTGTGTGTGTGTTTCTCACAAGTACTGTACTGTATTGTACTGTACTGTGCTATACTGTAGAAGGAGTCGCCACTTAATGGAGTATGTATGTTCCTCACAAGTACTGTACTGTACTGTACTGTACTGTACTGCACTGTACTGTATTGTAGAAGGAGTCTCCACTTACTTCTGTATGTGTGTTCCTCACAAGTACTGTACTGTACTGTAGAAGGAGTCTCCACTTAATGCTGTATGTGTGTTCATCACAAATACTGTACTGTAATGTACTGTAGGAGTCTCCACTTAATTCTGTATGTGTGTTCCTCACAAGTACTGTACTGTACTGTAGAAGGATTATCCACTTATTGCTGTATGTGTGTTCCTCAAAAATACTGTGCTGTACTGTACTGTAGAAGGAGTCTCCATTTAATGCTGTGTGTGTGTTCCTCACAAGTACTGTACTGTACCGTAGAAGTAGTCTCCACTTAATGCTGTATGTGTATTCCTCACAAGTACTGTACTGTACTGTAGAAAGAGTCTCCACTTAATGCTGTATGTGTGTTCCTCACAAGTACTGTACTGTACTGCACTGTACTGTACTGTAGAAGGAGCCTCCACTTAATGATGTATGTGTGTTACCTCACAAGTACTGTACTGTACTGTAGAAGGAGTCTCCACCTAATGCTGTATGTGTGTTGCTCACAATTACTGTACTGTACTGTAGAAGAAGTCTCCACTTAATGCTGTATGTGTGTTCCTCACAAGTACTGTACTGTACTGTACTGTAGAAGGAGTCTCCACTTAATGCTGTATGTGTGTTCCTCGCAATTATTGTACTGTACTGTAGAAGGAGTCTGCACTTCTGTATGTGTGTTCCTCACAAGTTCTGTACTGTACTGTAGGTGTCTCCTCTTAATGCTGTATGTGTGTTCCTCACAAGTATTTTACTGTACTTTAGAAGGAGTCTCCACTTAATGCTGTATGTGTGTTCCTCACAAGTACTGTACTGTACTGTAGAAGGAGTGTCAACTTAATGCTGTATGCGTGTTCCTCACAAGTACTGTACTGTAAAGTGCTGTAGGAGTCTCCACTTAATTCTGTATGTGTATTCCTCACAAGTACTGTACTGTACTGTAGAAGGAGTCTGCACTTACTTCTGTATGTGTGTTCCTCACAAGTACTGTACTGTACTGCAGAGGGAGTCTCCAGTTAAAACTGTATGTGTGTTCCTCACAAGTACTGTACTGTACTGTACTGTAGAAGGAATCTCCACTTAATGCTGTATGTGTGTTCCTCACAAGTACTATAATGTACTGTAGAAGGAGTCTCCACTTAATGCTGTATGTGTGTTCCTCACAATTACTGTACTGTACTGTACTGTACTGTACTGTACTGTACTGTAGAAGGAGTCTCCACTTATGCTGTATGTGTGTTCCTCACAAGTACTGTACTGTACTGTAGAAGGAGTCTCCACTTAAAGTTGTATGAGTGTTCCTCACAAGTACTTTACTGTACTGTACTGTAGAAGGAGTCTCCACTTAATGCTGTATGTGTGTTCCTCACAAGTACTGTACTGTACTGTAGGAGTCTCCACTTAATGCTGCATGTGTGTTCCTCAAAAGTACTGTTCTGTACTGCACTGTGGAAGGAGTCTCCATTTAATGCTGTATGTGTGTTCCTCACAAGTACTGTACTGCACTGTACTGTAGAAAGAGTCTCCACTTAATGCTGTATGTGTGTTCCTCACAAGTACTGTACTGTACTGTAGAAGTAGTCTCCACTTAATGCTGTATGTGTGTTCCTCATAAGTACTGTACTGTACTGTAGAAGGAGTCTCCAATTAATGCTGTGTGTGTGTTCCTCACAAGTACTGTACTGTACTGCACTGTACTGTACTGTAGAAGGAGCCTCCACTTATTGAGGTATGTGTGTTCCTCACAAGTACTGTACTGTACTGTAGAAGGATTCTCCACTTAATTCTGTATGTGTGTTCCTCACTAGTACTGTACTGTACTGTAGAAGGAGTATCCACTTATTGCTGTTTGTGTGTTCCTCACTAGTACTGTACTGTACTGTAGAAGGAGTCTCCACTTAATGCTGTATGTGTGTTCGTCACAAATACTGTACAATACTGTAGAAGGAGTCTCCACTTATTGTTGTATGTGTGTTCCTCAAAAGTACTGTACTGTACTGTAGAACGAGTGTCCACTTAATGCTGTATGTGTGTTCCTCACAAGTACTGTACTGTAAAGTACTGTAGGAGTCTCCACTTAATTCTGTATGTGTGTTCCTCACAAGTACTGTACTGTACTGTAGAAGGAGTCTGCACTTACTTCTGTATGTGTGTTCCTCACAAGTACTGTACTGTACTGTAGAAGGAGTCTGCACTTACTTCTGTATGTGTGTTCCTCACAAGTACTGTACTATACTGTAGAAGGAGTCTCCACTTAATGCTGTATGTGTGTTCCTCACAAGTACTGTACTGTACTGTAGAAGGAGTCTGCACTTACTTCTGTATGTGTGTTCCTCACAAGTACTGTACTGTACTGCAGAAGGAGTCTCCAGTTAATGATGTATGTGTGTTCCTGACAAGTACTGTACTGTACTGTACTGTAGAAGGAATCTCCACTTATTGCTGTGTGTGTGTTCCTCACAAGTACTATAATGTACTGTAGAAGGAGTCTCCACTTAATGCTGTATGTGTGTTCCTCACAATTACTGTACTTTACTGTACTGTACTGTACTGTAGAAAGAGTCTGCACTTATGCTGTATGTGTGTTCCTCACAAGTACTGTACTGTACTGTAGAAGTAGTCTCCACTTAATGCTGTATGTGTGTTCCTCACAAGTACTGTACTGTACGCTAGAAGGAGTCTCCACTTAATGCTGTATGTGTGTTGCTCACAATTACTGTACTGTACTGTACTGTAGAAGAAGTCTCCACTTAATGCTGTATGTGTGTTCCTCACAAGTACTGTACTGTACTGTACTGTAGAAGGAGTCTCCACTTAATGCTGTATGTGTGTTCATCACAAGTATTGTACTGTAATGTAGAAGGAGTCTGCACTTCTGTATGTGTGTTCATCACAAGTACTGTACTGTACTGTAGGTGTCTCCTCTTAATGCTGTATGTGTGTTCCTCACAAGTACTGTACTGTACTGTAGAAGGAGCCTCCACTTAATGCTGTATGTGTGTTCCTCACAAGTACTGTACTATACTGTAGAAGGAGTCTCCACTTAATGCTCTATGTGTGTTCTTCACAAGTACTGTACTGTGCTGTAGAAGGAGTCTCCACTTAATGCTGTATGTGGGTTCCTCACAAGTACTATACTGTACTGTAGAAGGAGTCTCCACTTAATGCTGAATGTGTGTTCCTCACAATTACTGTACTGTACTCTACTGTACTATAGAAGGAGTCTCCACTTATGCTGTATGTGTGTTCCTCACAAGTTCTGTACTGTAATGTAGAAGGAGTCTCCACTTAATGCTGTATGTGAGTTCTTCACAAGTACTGTACTGTACTGTAGAAGCAGTCTCCACTTAATGCTGTATGTGTGTTCCTCACAAGTTCTGTACTGTACTGTAGAAGGAGTCACCACTTAATGCTGTATGTGTGTTCCTCACAAGTACTATAATGTACTGTAGAAGGAGTCTCCACTTAATGCTGTATGTGTGTTCCTCACAATTACTGTACTGTGCTGTAGTGTAGTGTACTCTACTGTACTGTACTGTAGAAGGAGTGTCCACTTAAAGTTGTATGAGTGTTCCTCACAAGTACTGTACTGTACTGTACTGTAGAAGGAGTCTCCACTTAATGCTGTATGTGTGTTCCTCACAAGTATTGTACTGTACTGTAGGAGTCTCCACTTAATGCTGTATGTGTGTTCCTCACAAGTACTGTACTGTACTGTAGAAGGAGTCTCCACTTAATGCTGTATGTGCATTCCTCATAAGTACTCGACTGTACTGTAGAAGGAGTCTCCACTTAATGCTGTATATGTGTTCCTCATAAGTACTGTACTGTACTGTTGATGGAATCTCCACACAATAGTGTATGTGAGTTCCTCAATTACTGTACTGTACTGTACTGTAGTGTACCGTAGGAGTCTCCACTTAATGCTGTATGTGTTTTCCTCACAAGTACTGTACTGTAGAAGGAGTTTCCATTTTATGCTTCACAAGTTCTGTACTGTACTGTAGAAGGAGTCTCCACTTAATGCTGTATGTGTGTTCCTCACAAGTACTGTACTGTACTGTAGGAGTCTCCACTTAATGGTGTATGTGTGTTCCTCACAAGTACTGTACTGTAGAAGAAGTCTCCACTTTATGTTGTATGTGTGTTCCTCACAAGTACTGTACTGTACTGTAGAAGGAGTCTCCACTTAATGCTGCATGTGTGTTCCTCAAAAGTACTGTGCTGTACTGTACTGTGGAAGGAGTCTCCATTTAATGCTGTATGTGTGTTCCTCACAAGTACTGTACTGTACTGTACTGTAGAAAGAGTCTCCACTTAATGCTGTATGTGTGTTCCTCACAAGTACTGTACTGTACCGTAGAAGTAGTCTCCACTTAATGCTGTATGTGTGTTCCTCACAAGTACTGTACTGTATTGTAGAAGGAGTCGCCACTTAATGTTGTATGTGTGTTCCCCTCAAGTACTGTACTGTACTGCACTGTACTCTACTGTAGAAGAAGCCTCCACTTATTGAGGTATGTGTGTTCCTCACAAGTACTGTACTGTACTGTAGAAGCAGTCTCCACTTAATGCTGTATGTGCGTTGCTCACAATTACTGTACTGTACTGTACTGTAGAAGAAGTCTCCACTTAATGCTGTATGCGTGTTCCTTACAAGTACTGTACTGTACTGTAGTGTAGAAGGAGTCTCCACTTAATGCTGTATGTGTGTTCATCACAAGTATTGTACTGTAATGTAGAAGGAGTCTGCACTTCTGTATGTGTGTTCATCACATGTACTGTACTGTACTGTAGGTGTCTCCTCTTAATGCTGTATGTGTGTTCCTCACAAGTACTGTACTGTACTGTAGAAGGAGTCTCCACTTAATGCTGTATGTGTGTTCCTCACAAGTGCTGTACTATACTGTAGAAGGAGTCTCCACTTAATGCTCTATGTGTGTTCTTCACAAGTACTGTACTGTACTGTAGAAGGAGTCTCCACTTAATGCTGTATGTGGGTTCCTCACAAGTACTATACTGTACTGTAGAAGGAGTCTCCACTTAATGCTGTATGTGTCTTCCTCACAATTACTGTACTATACTGTACTGTACTATAGACGGAGTCTCCACTTATGCTGTATGTGTGTTCCTCACAAGTTCTGTACTGTAATGTAGAAGGAGTCTCCAATTAATGCTGTATGTGTGTTCCTCACAAGTACTGTACTGTACTGCAGAAGCAGTCTCCACTTAATGCTGTATGTGTGTTCCTCACAAGTACTGTACTGTACTGTAGAAGGAGTCTCCACTTAATGCTGTATGTGTGTTCCTCACAATTGCTGCACTGTACTCTACTGTACTGTAGAAGGAGTCTCCACTTAAAGTTGTATGAGTATTCCTCACAAGTACTGTACTGTACTGTACTGTAGAAGGAGTCTCCACTTAATGCTGTATGTGTGTTCCTCACAAGTACTGTACTGTACTGTAGGAGTCTCCACTTAATGCTGTATGTGTGTTCCTCACAAGTACTGTACTGTACTGTAGAAGGAGTCTCCACTTATTGCTGTATGTGTGTTCCTCACAAGTACTGTACTGTACTGTAGAAGGAGTCTCCACTTAATGCTGCATGTGTGTTCTTCACAAGTACTGTACTGTACTGTACTGTACTATAGGAGTCTCCACTTAATGCTGTATGTGTGTTCCTCACTAGTACTGTATTGTACTTTAGAAGGAGTCTCCACTTAATGCTGTATGTGCGTTCCTCACAAGTATTGTACTGTACTGTAGAAGGAGTGTCCACTTAATGCTGTATGTGTGTTCCTCACAAGTACTGTACTGTAAAGTACTGTAGGAGTCTCCACTTAATTCTGTATGTGTGTTCCTCACAAGTACTGTACTGTAAAGTACTGTAGGAGTCTCCACTTAATTCTGCATGTGTGTTCCTCACAAGTACTGTACTGTACTGTAGAAGAAGTCTCCACTTAATGCTGTATGCGTGTTCCTCACAAGTACTGTACTGTACTGTACTGTAGAAGGAGTCTCCACTTAATGCTGAATGTGTGTTCCTCACACATACTGTACTGTACTGTTGAAGTAGTCTCCACTTTATGTTGTATGTGTGTTCCTCACAAGTACTGTACTGTTCTGTAGAAGGAGTCACCACTTAATGCTGCATGTGTGTTCCTCAAAAGTACTGTACTGTACTGTACTCTAGAAGGAATCTCCACTTAATGCTGTATGTGTGTTCCTCACAAGTACTATAATGTGCTGTAGAAGGAGTCTCCACTTAATGCTGTATGTGTGTTCCTCACAATTACTGTACTGTACTGTACTGTACTGTACTGTAGAAGCAGTCTCCACTTAATGCTGTATGTGTGTTCCACACCAGTTCTGTACTGTACTGTAGAAGGAGTCACCACTTAATGCTGCATGTGTGTTCCTCAAAAGTACTGTACTGTACTGTACTCTAGAAGGAATCTCCACTTAATGCTGTATGTGTGTTCCTCACAAGTACTATAATGTGCTGTAGAAGGAGTCTCCACTTAATATTGTATGTGTGTTCCTCACAAGTACTGCACTGTACTGTAGAAGGAGTCTCCACTTAAAGTTGTATGAGTGTTCCTCACAAGTACTTTACTGTACTGTACTGTAGAAGGAGTCTCCACTTAATGCTGCATGTGTGTTCCTCACAAGTACTGTACTGTACTGTAGGAGTCTCCACTTAATGCTGTATGTGTGTTCCTCACAAGTACTGTACTGTACTGTAGAAGGAGTCTCCACTTAATGCTGCATGTGTGTTCCTCAGAAGTACTGTGCTGTACTGTACTGTGGAAGGAGTCTCCATTTAATGCTGTATGTGTGTTCCTCACAAGTACTGTACTGTACTGTACTGTAGAAGGAGTCTCCACTTAATGCTGTATGTGTGTTCCTCACAAGTACTGTACTGTACTGTAGAAGTAGTCTCCACTTAATGCTGTATGTGTGTTCCTCACAAGTACTGTACTGTACTGTAGAAGGAGTCTCCACTTAATGCTGTATGTGTGTTCCTCACAAGTACTGGACTGTACTGCAATGTACTGTACTGTAGAAGGAGCCTCCACTTAATGAGGTATGTGTGTTCCTCACAAGTACTGTACTGTACTGTAGAAGGAGTCTCCACTTAATGCTGTATGTGTGTTGCTCACAATTACTGTACTGTACTGTAGAAGAAGTCTCCACTTAATGCTGTATGTGTGTTCCTCACAAGTACTGTACTGTACTGTACTGTAGAAGGAGTCTCCACTTAATGCTGTATGTGTGTTCATCACAAGTATTGTACTGTAATGTAGAAGGAGTCTGCACTTCTGTATGTGTGTTCATCACAAGTACTGTACTGTACTGTAGGTGTCTCCTCTTAATGCTGTATGTGTGTTCCTCACAAGTACTGTACTGTACTGTAGAAGAAGCCTCCACTTAATGCTGTATGTGTGTTCCTCACAAGTACTGTACTATACTGTAGAAGGAGTCTCCACTTAATGCTCTATGTGTGTTCTTCACAAGTACTGCACTGTACGGTAGAAGGAGTCTCCACTTAATACTGTATGTGGGTTCCTCACAAGTACGATACTGTACTGTAGAAGGATTCTCCACTTAATGCTGTATGTGTGTTCCTCACAATTACTGTACTGTACTGTACTATACTATAGAAGGAGTCTCCACTTATGCTGTATGTGTGTTCCTCACAAGTTCTGTACTGTAATGTAGAAGGAGTCTCCACTTAATGCTGTATATGTGTTCCTCACAAGTACTGTACTGTACTGTAGAAGCAGTCTCCACTTAATGCTGTATGTGTGTTCCTCACAAGTACTGTACTGTACTGTAGAAGGAGTCTCCACTTAATGCTGTATGCGTGTTCCTCACAAATACTATAATGTACTGTAGAAGGAGTCTCCACTTAATGCTGTATGCGTGTTCCTCACAAGTACTATAATGTACTGTAGAAGAAGCTCCACTTAATGCTGTATGTGTGTTCCTCACAAGTACTGTACTATACTGTAGAAGGAGTCTCCACTTAATGCTCTATGTGTGTTCTTCACAAGTACTGCACTGTACGGTAGAAGGAGTCTCCACTTAATACTGTATGTGGGTTCCTCACAAGTACGATACTGTACTGTAGAAGGATTCTCCACTTAATGCTGTATGTGTGTTCCTCACAATTACTGTACTGTACTGTACTATACTATAGAAGGAGTCTCCACTTATGCTGTATGTGTGTTCCTCACAAGTTCTGTACTGTAATGTAGAAGGAGTCTCCACTTAATGCTGTATATGTGTTCCTCACAAGTACTGTACTGTACTGTAGAAGCAGTCTCCACTTAATGCTGTATGTGTGTCCCTCACAAGTACTGTACTGTAGAAGGAGTCTCCACTTAATGCTGTATGCGTGTTCCTCACAAGTACTATAATGTACTGTAGAAGGAGTCTCCACTTAATGCTGTATGTGTGTTCCTCACAATTACTGTACTGTACTGTAGTGTACAGTACTCTACTGTACTGTACTGTAGAAGGAGTGTCCACATAAAGTTGTATGAGTGTTCCTCACAAGTACTGTACTGTACTGTACTGTAGAAGGAGTCTCCACTTAATGCTGTATGTGTGTTCCTCACAAGTACTGTACTGTACTGTAGGAGTCTCCACTTAATGCTGTATGTGTGTTCCTCACAAGTACTGTACTGTACTGTAGAAGGAGTCTCCACTTATTGCTGTATGTGTGTTACTCATAAGTACTCTACTGTACTGTAGAAGGAGTCTCCACTTAATGCTGTATATGTATTCCTCATATGTACTGTACTGTACTGTTGATGGAATCTCCACATAATAGTGTATGTGAGTTCCTCAAGTACTGTACTGTACTGTACTGTAGTGTACTGTAGGAGTCTCCACTTAATGCTGTATGTGTTTTCCTCACAAGTACTGTACTGTAGAAGGAGTTTCCATTTAATGCTTCACAAGTTCTGTACTGTACTGTAGAAGGAGTCTCCACTTAATGCTGTATGTGTGTTCCTCACAAGTACTGTACTGTACTGTAGGAGTCTCCACTTAATGGTGTATGTGTGTTCCTCACAAGTACTGTACTGTAGAAGGAGTCTCCACTTTATGTTGCATGTGTGTTCCTCACAAGTACTGTACTATACTGTAGAAGGAGTCTCCACTTAATGCTGCATGTGTGTTCCTCAAAAGTACTGTGCTGTACTGTACTGTGGAAGGAGTCTCCATTTAATGCTGTATGTGTGTTCCTCACAAGTACTGTACTGTACTGTACTGTAGAAGTAGTCTCCACTTAATGCTGTATGTGTGTTCCTCACAAGTACTGTACTGTACTGTAGAAGGAGTCGTCACTTAATGCTGTATGTGTGTTCCCCTCAAGTACTGTACTGTACTGCACTGTACTGTACTGTAGAAGGAGACTCCACTTAATGAGGTATGTGTGTTCCTCACAAGTACTGTACTGTACTGTAGAAGCAGTCTCCACTTAATGCTGTATGTGTGTTGCTCACAATTACTATACTGTACTGTACTGTAGAAGAAGTCTCCACTTAATGCTGTATGTGTGTTCCTCACAAGTACTGTACTGTACTGTACTGTACCGTAGAAGGAGTCTCCACTTACATCTGTATGTGTGTGCCTCACAAGTACTGTACTGCACTGTAGAAGGAGTCTCCACTTAATTCTGTATGTGTGTTCCTCACAAGTACTGTTCTGTACTGTAGAAGGAGTCTGCACTTAATGCTGTATGTGTGTTCCTCACAAGTACTGTACTGTACTGTACTGTACCGTAGAAGGAGTCTCCACTTACATCTGTATGTGTGTTCCTCACAAGTACTGTACTGCACTGTAGAAGGAGTCTCCACTTAATGCTGTATGTGTGTTCCTCACAAGTACTGTTCTGTACTGCAGAAGGAGTCTCCACTTAATGCTGTATGTGTGTTACTCACAAATACTGTACTGTACTGTAGGAGGAGTCTCCACTTAATGCTGTTTGTGTGTTCCTCATAATTACTGTACTGTACTGTACTATACTGTAGAAGGAGTCTCCACTTATGCTGTATGTGTGTTCCTCACAAGTTCTGTACTGTACTGTACTGTAGAAGGAGTCTCCACTTTATGCTGTATGTGTGTTCCTCACAAGTACTGTACTGACCTGTAGAAGGAGTCTACCACTTAAAGCTGTGTGTGTGTTTGTCACAAGTACTGTACTGTATTGTACTGTACTGTGCTATACTGTAGAAGGAGTCGCCACTTAATGGAGTATGTGTGTTCCTCACAAGTACTGTACTGTACTGTACTGTACTGTACTGCACTGTACTGTATTGTAGAAGGAGTCTCCACTTACTTCTGTATGTGTGTTCCTCACAAGTACTGTACTGTACTGTAGAAGGAGTCTCCACTTAATGCTGTATGTGTGTTCATCACAAATACTGTACTGTAATGTACTGTAGGAGTCTCCACTTAATTCTGTATGTGTGTTCCTCACAAGTACTGTACTGTACTGTAGAAGGATTATCCACTTATTGCTGTATGTGTGTTCCTCAAAAATACTGTGCTGTACTGTACTGTAGAAGGAGTCTCCATTTAATGCTGTGTGTGTGTTCCTCACAAGTACTGTACTGTACTGTAGAAGTAGTCTCCACTTAATGCTGTATGTGTATTCCTCACAAGTACTGTACTGTACTGTAGAAAGAGTCTCCACTTAATGCTGTATGTGTGTTCCTCACAAGAACTGTACTGTACTGCACTGTACTGTACTGTAGAAGGAGCCTCCACTTAATGATGTATGTGTGTTACCTCACAAGCACTCTACTGTACTGTAGAAGGAGTCTCCACTTAATGCTGTATGTGTGTTGCTCACAATTACTGTACTGTACTGTAGAAGAAGTCTCCACTTAATGCTGTATGTGTGTTCCTCACAAGTACTGTACTGTACTGTACTGTAGAAGGAGTCTCCACTTAATGCTGTATGTGTGTTCCTCGCAATTATTGTACTGTACTGTAGAAGGAGTCTGCACTTCTGTATGTGTGTTCCTCACAAGTTCTGTACTGTACTGTAGGTGTCTCCTCTTAATGCTGTATGTGTGTTCCTCACAAGTATTGTACTGTACTGTAGAAGGAGTCTCCACTTAATGCTGTATGTGTGTTCCTCACAAGTACTGTACTGTACTGTAGAAGGAGTGTCAACTTAATGCTGTATGCGTGTTCCTCACAAGTACTGTACTGTAAAGTGCTGTAGGAGTCTCCACTTAATTCTGTATGTGTATTCCTCACAAGTACTGTACTGTACTGTAGAAGGAGTCTGCACTTACTTCTGTATGTGTGTTCCTCACAAGTACTGTACTGTACTGCAGAAGGAGTCTCCAGTTAAAACTGTATGTGTGTTCCTCACAAGTACTGTACTGTACTGTACTGTAGAAGGAATCTCCACTTAATGCTGTATGTGTGTTCCTCACAAGTACTATAATGTACTGTAGAAGGAGTCTCCACTTAATGCTGTATGTGTGTTCCTCACAATTACTGTACTGTACTGTACTGTACTGTACTGTAGAAGGAGTCTCCACTTATGCTGTATGTGTGTTCCTCACAAGTACTGTACTGTACTGTAGAAGGAGTCTCCACTTAAAGTTGTATGAGTGTTCCTCACAAGTACTTTACTGTACTGTACTGTAGAAGGAGTCTCCACTTAATGCTGTATGTGTGTTCCTCACAAGTACTGTACTGCACTGTACTGTAGAAAGAGTCTCCACTTAATGCTGTATGTGTGTTCCTCACAAGTACTGTACTGTACTGTAGAAGTAGTCTCCACTTAATGCTGTATGTGTGTTCCTCATAAGTACTGTACTGTACTGTAGAAGGAGTCTCCAATTAATGCTGTATGTGTGTTCCTCACAAGTACTGTACTGTACTGCACTGTACTGTACTGTTGAAGGAGCCTCCACTTATTGAGGTATGTGTGTTCCTCACAAGTACTGTACTGTACTGTAGAAGGATTCTCCACTTAATTCTGTATGTGTGTTCCTCACTAGTACTGTACTGTACTGTAGAAGGAGTATCCACTTATTGCTGTATGTGTGTTCCTCACAAGTACTGTACTGTACTGTAGAAGGAGTCTCCACTTAATGCTGTATGTGTGTTCGTCACAAATACTGTACAATACTGTAGAAGGAGTCTCCACTTATTGTTGTATGTGTGTTCCTCAAAAGTACTGTACTGCACTGTAGAACGAGTGTCCACTTAATGCTGTATGTGTGTTCCTCACAAGTACTGTACTGTAAAGTACTCTAGGAGTCTCCACTTAATTCTGTATGTGTGTTCCTCACAAGTACTGTACTGTAAAGTACTGTAGGAGTCTCCACTTAATTCTGTATGTGTGTTCCTCACAAGTACTGTACTGTACTGTAGAAGGAGTCTGCACTTACTTCTGTATGTGTGTTCCTCACAAGTACTGCACTGTACTGTAGAAGGAGTCTGCACTTACTTCTGTATGTGTGTTCCTCACAAGTACTGTACTGTACTGTAGAAGGAGTCTCCACTTAATGCTGTATGTGTGTTCCTCACAAGTACTGTACTGTACTGTAGAAGGAGTCTGCACTTACTTCTGTATGTGTGTTCCTCACAAGTACTGTACTGTACTGCAGAAGGAGTCTCCAGTTAATGATGTATGTGTGTTCCTGACAAGTACTGTACTGTACTGTACTGTAGAAGGAATCTCCACTTATTGCTGTGTGTGTGTTCCTCACAAGTACTATAATGTACTGTAGAAGGAGTCTCCACTTAATGCTGTATGTGTGTTCCTCACAATTACTGTACTTTACTGTACTGTACTGTACTGTAGAAAGAGTCTGCACTTATGCTGTATGTGTGTTCCTCACAAGTACTGTACTGTACTGTAGAAGTAGTCTCCACTAAATGCTGTATGTGTGTTCCTCACAAGTACTGTACTGTACTGTAGAAGGAGTCTCCACTTAATGCTGTATGTGTGTTGCTCACAATTACTGTACTGTACTGTACTGTAGAAGAAGTCTCCACTTAATGCTGTATGTGTGTTCCTCACAAGTACTGTACTGTACTGTAAAGTAGAAGGAGTCTCCACTTAATGCTGTATGTGTGTTCATCACAAGTATTGTACTGTAATGTAGAAGGAGTCTGCACTTCTGTATGTGTGTTCATCACAAGTACTGTACTGTACTGTAGGTGTCTCCTCTTAATGCTGTATGTGTGTTCCTCACAAGTACTGTACTGTACTGTAGAAGGAGCCTCCACTTAATGCTGTATGTGTGTTCCTCACAAGTACTGTTCTGTACTGTAGAAGGAGTCTGCACTTAATGCTGTAGGTGTGTTCCTCACAAGTACTGTACTGTACTGTACTGTACCGTAGAAGGAGTCTCCACTTACATCTGTATGTGTGTTCCTCACAAGTACTGTACTGCACTGTAGAAGGAGTCTCCACTTAATGCTGTATGTGTGTTCCTCACAAGTACTGTTCTGTACTGCAGAAGGAGTGTCCACTTAATGCTGTATGTGTGTTACTCACAAATACTGTACTGTACTGTAGGAGGAGTCTCCACTTAATGCTGTTTGTGTGTTCCTCATAATTACTGTACTGTACTGTACTATACTGTAGAAGGAGTCTCCACTTATGCTGTATGTGTGTTCCTCACAAGTTCTGTACTGTACTGTACTGTAGAAGGAGTCTCCACTTAATGCTGTATGTGTGTTCCTCACAAGGACTGTACTGACCTGTAGAAGGAGTCTACCACTTAAAGCTGTGTGTGTGTTTCTCACAAGTACTGTACTGTATTGTACTGTACTGTGCTATACTGTAGAAGGAGTCGCCACTTAATGGAGTATGTGTGTTCCTCACAACTACTGTACTGTACTGTACTGTACTGTACTGCACTGTACTGTATTGTAGAAGGAGTCTCCACTTACTTCTGTATGTGTGTTCCTCACAAGTACTGTACTGTACTGTAGAAGGAGTCTCCACTTAATGCTGTATGTGTGTTCATCACAAATACTGTACTGTAATGTACTGTAGGAGTCTCCACTTAATTCCGTATGTGTGTTCCTCACAAGTACTGTACTGTACTGTAGAAGGATTATCCACTTATTGCTGTATGTGTGTTCCTCAAAAATACTGTGCTGTACTGTACTGTAGAAGGAGTCTCCATTTAATGCTGTGTGTGTGTTCCTCACAAGTACTGTACTGTACCGTAGAAGTAGTCTCCACTTAATGCTGTATGTGTATTCCTCACAAGTACTGTACTGTACTGTAGAAAGAGTCTCCACTTAATGCTGTATGTGTGTTCCTCACAAGTACTGTACTGTACTGCACTGTACTGTACTGTAGAAGGAGCCTCCACTAAATGATGTATGTGTGTTACCTCACAAGTACTGTACTGTACTGTAGAAGGAGTCTCCACCTAATGCTGTATGTGTGTTGCTCACAATTACTGTACTGTACTGTAGAAGAAGTCTCCACTTAATGCTGTATGTGTGTTCCTCACAAGTACTGTACTGTACTGTACTGTAGAAGGAGTCTCCACTTAATGCTGTATGTGTGTTCCTCGCAATTATTGTACTGTACTGTAGAAGGAGTCTGCACTTCTGTATGTGTGTTCCTCACAAGTTCTGTACTGTACTGTAGGTGTCTCCTCTTAATGCTGTATGTGTGTTCCTCACAAGTATTGTACTGTACTGTAGAAGGAGTCTCCACTTAATGCTGTATGTGTGTTCCTCACAAGTACTGTACTGTACTGTAGAAGGAATGTCAACTTAATGCTGTATGCGTGTTCCTCACAAGTACTGTACTGTAAAGTGCTGTAGGAGTCTCCACTTAAATCTGTATGTGTATTCCTCACAAGTACTGTACTGTACTGTAGAAGGAGTCTGCACTTACTTCTGTATGTGTGTTCCTCACAAGTACTGTACTGTACTGTACTGTAGAAGGAGTCTCCACTTAATGCTGTATGTGTGTTGCTCACAATTACTGTACTGTACTGTAGAAGAAGTCTCCACTTAATGCTGTATGTGTGTTCCTCACAAGTACTGTACTGTACTGTACTGCAGAAGGAGTCTCACTTAATGCTGTATGTGTGTTCATCACAAGTATTGTACTGTAATGTAGAAGGAGTCTGCACTTCTGTATGTGTGTTCATCACAAGTACTGTACTGTACTGTAGGTGTCTCCTCTTAATGCTGTATGTGTGTTCCTCACAAGTACTGTACTGTACTGTAGAAGAAGCCTCCACTTAATGCTGTATGTGTGTTCCTCACAAGTACTGTACTATACTGTAGAAGGAGTCTCCACTTAATGCTCTATGTGTGTTCTTCACAAGTACTGCACTGTACGGTAGAAGGAGTCTCCACTTAATACTGTATGTGGGTTCCTCACAAGTACGATACTGTACTGTAGAAGGATTCTCCACTTAATGCTGTATGTGTGTTCCTCACAATTACTGTACTGTACTGTACTATACTATAGAAGGAGTCTCCACTTATGCTGTATGTGTGTTCCTCACAAGTTCTGTACTGTAATGTAGAAGGAGTCTCCACTTAATGCTGTATATGTGTTCCTCACAAGTACTGTACTGTACTGTAGAAGCAGTCTCCACTTAATGCTGTATGTGTGTCCCTCACAAGTACTGTACTGTAGAAGGAGTCTCCACTTAATGCTGTATGCGTGTTCCTCACAAGTACTATAATGTACTGTAGAAGGAGTCTCCACTTAATGCTGTATGTGTGTTCCTCACAATTACTGTACTGTACTGTAGTGTACTGTACTCTACTGTACTGTACTGTAGAAGGAGTGTCCACTTAAAGTTATATGAGTGTTCCTCACAAGTACTGTACTGTACTGTACTGTAGAAGGAGTCTCCACTTAATGCTGTATGTGTGTTCCTCACAAGTACTGTACTGTACTGTAGGAGTCTCCACTTAATGCTGTATGTGTGTTCCTCACAAGTACTGTACTGTACTGTAGAAGGAGTCTCCACTTATTGCTGTATGTGTGTTACTCATAAGTACTCTACTGTACTGTAGAAGGAGTCTCCACTTAATGCTGTATATGTATTCCTCATATGTACTGTACTGTACTGTTGATGGA
>CAUDMG010000765.1:0-42105 GCA_958450375.1 Homarus gammarus | reverse complement strand
TGATCTTAATTGCATATTTCTTTGGGCTAACTGAACTGCTTTTGTTGGTCATACACAGGAGAGACATATGATTACATCGCTACACAGTTTTCAACCTCACATTAGCTGACAATGACATGAAAATGTCACTTGAGAGTGTTGCACATTTCTTTGAATTTGTACATTTTTTTTATTTTTTGTGGGAACTTGAGCACAGTCATGCAAAAAGCATGAAGTTTACCAAGAATGACAAGCTTCCAGAGTATGCTTGCAAACTTGTACCTCTGGCTGAACAGACGCCGATCACCAAAACAGTTGCATCTGATACAGTTGCGCCTGTCGCTCCGACTCAGCAATATATTTTCAAGAAATCTGGCACCAGGCCAGAGCAAATTTTAGTGTGCAAACCTTGCAATAAGAAAATACATACTATTGACTATTGTTACCAGGGCCAGGAAGGTGGTAATTTAACCAAACACCACATAAAACCCATCTCAGTCCTATTCAGCAGTTGCTAATGACCAAATCTGCAGCTGTTCCGATAGGTGATATGTGGTGTGTATTTCACAACTCTGGCTCACATAATTCCTAAGACTATATAACACTCCAACAGTGTGAGGACGCGAGATATGATAAACCACTGCAGCGACAGCCACATCATCGCTATTAAAAGCAGTCCGGGGAAGACCAACACCTTGTCCAACACGACACGGGATACTTATAGCCATACCAACGCAAAGCAACTCTTCTATTGCAGCTTTGTTAATAGTGGCGTTGAACAATGCAGAAGTGTTGTCTGTTCCATTGAGAGTGGCTATCAATGCACTTTCCCTAGATATAGATGTCAGGGGGGGAAAAAGAAAAAAAACTAGCATCATCGGGGATGCCGGAAGTTGGAGGACGGAAATGCTGCTTAAGCATGTCACAAGAGTGAGATGCAGTTAATAGAGCAGTTCTCATCTGGGGGATCGTACCCATATGTTTTTTTCTCTCAGCACATGAGGACAGTGCTGTCTTTTCTTAGGGGGGTTGATTGTAGTATTCTGAAATTTTAATATGATATTTAGAGATGTTAGAACAAAAATGACAGATCTGTCGAACAGGAAAAGATAAGTAGGTCAGGCTGAAACACCCACGCCTCATGGCGATTTGAAACAAAGCCTCCAAGCAACGCCCTCAGTCAGGGGGTGGAAGCATTTTGAACTTGGCCTATAGAAATTTAAATGTACTTCATCGAATTAATGTAGACACGATTCATGAAGTTAAGGGACAATTATAAAATTTAAAGCTAGTGTGGATAGTTTCCCAGTTCAAAATATGTTACGTGTGTCCCAAGGAAACTAATAGAAATACGCGAATAGACGACGTCATGTAGGGGGGGGGGGGGCAGGCCAGCGCCCTGGGGTATGCAGACGTTGGCCATTGACCGGGCCTCAGTAAGTCACGCTCACGTGACCCCACTTGGTTGATGGATGGTGGTTGGTGGTGATGGTGGTTTGGAAGATATAGCTGGCTACTCACGGGGTGGATACCCACCCGGCCGGCGAGCAGACAGGTGTCCATATTTACCAAACTACCGTGACTGACCGCAGAGCCTGGATATGGTCGATCTGGTTCATCAAATCTCCCCACCTAGGTTCATACAACACCACAAGAGCCACCCACAGATCTCCTCAGTCAGTCAGTGAAAAATCTTACTAACGGGTAAGTAGAACCCCTCCCTCAGCTGGGCAGGGTTTACCTGGTTGTACTCTGAGCTGGCCTAACTAGGCTGGGCCGACGGTCGCTCTCTTCCTGTCCATGAAGTACTGGGATTAAGCCAACTGAGTGCAGACTGTGTGAATGAATGGTCACACGCTGGGGCCTGGAATTTTAGTGGTTACATAAAGAGATTCATCTCCCCAGTGTTGGGTTTATGTGATTAAAATAGCCAAGCCAGGTGTGAACTCAACGTCCTCATGGTTGATTGCTCACGTGGGATGTAGGAGTTCCTCTGCAAGAATTGGTTGATGCTGTAGCACCTTAAAGTACGGGTGTATTCTGAACATATGTGTGAAGCATGTTACGGGTGATGATGGTGAAATGTGATTAAAATAGCCAGACCCTGGTGCGAGATCAACGTCCTCATGGTTGATTGCACACGTGGGACGCAGGGTTTCCTCTTCAAGAATTGGTTGCTGCTGTAGCACTTTAAAGTAAGGGCGTATTTTGAACTTATGTGTGAAGCATGTTACGGGTGTTGGTGGAGAAATGCACTCATGACTCCTGAACCTGAACCTAGAAAGAGTAATAAAAAAACAGCGGAGCACCCGCCTGCCTGACGGGTCAATGGTGATTTTCTCGGTTTCTTGTAAATGCCTGCCACTTGGCAGGTTAGTAGTTACAACCTCTGGGTTCTGTGCAGTTAGGACAGTTAGGATTATAGTATTTTGTGGGTCATTCCAGACAGGCTATGAGCGAGCCATGTTCTTGTGTAGTATGACTAAATCAGGATTTCTATTCCTCAGGGATTGCTATATAATTTTGTCGGATGCACTGAAGACATTTTCATCGATGCAAGTAATATTTTTTAATGGTTTATATGCTACTAAGTGATGTAGTATGTATGAAGGAATTATTTCAGATGAGTTCCTCGTTCTGGTGTCTGTTCTGGTGTATGTAGTAGTGCTGCATTAGTAGTTTTTTCCGAATGCAATTAATATCTTTTAACAATTTTGTTGATGCCATGTACAACTTTTGTTTCCCATTGTAGTGTTGTAAGCCACGCTAAGAGTACTCTAGTGCTTGTGTACAATTATTGATTCCGTCTGTGGTGTTGGAAGGAATAGAAGTGTTATCTTTTACTAGTGCGTCTCATAAACCCCACGGTCACGGAAAATACTTTTATTAATTGTGTTTGTGCTGGTTCGGTGTTCTCTGAAGGGCGCTTCCACTGCATTACCATCCACTATAACTAAAAAACCCCAATAGGTAGAATTCCGACAAGTTACATAGTTATGGGTGCGTGTGCAAATGTACTCTTATTAGCGTCCTATTAAGAACTACAGTGAAGTTCACCTGACCGAAGATTTCAAGTTCGACCTATTGACACCAATTGTGTGTTATGGTCTGATTTCTTGACTGAACATTACTGTCATTTTGCTTTAGTGTGGAAAGACCAGCCAACCCATGCGCGGGTAAAGAGAATGGCTGTATTTTGTAGAAATCCGCCAGAAAAGCTTTACTGGACATATAAATGTGGATTGGCAGTGTTATCAACCCTGCTATATCTAAATGGATTCGTAACACACAGGACAGAGGAATGTCTATAGGTCTTACTGGTCACATATTAGGAGGATACCGCTGCTTTAATTCGCTGAACGACGCTAATGAGATAACATTGGCATAGGCTCCCATATCGATGTCTAGGAATGACTAATTGTTACTTATCCTCGCTGGTACAGTCACACCCACACCTTGTTTAACACGACGATCAATGAGCCTGTGATAGAAGTGGGTTTTTTTTCTTGATCCTTTGCCACTATTCCAGATCATGTGTCCTGGAAGCACTCATCTTCCCCCTCAAGCTGTTGACAACTTCACATGCCGCTCGTCGTTGTGTACTCTTCTCCTTGTCGCTGTATAGGTTTGCAGTCCTCTTTTTTTTGGGTATGGCATTTCGTCTTATTAACTCATGGCGTGTTTCTGCTTGATATGGCAAGGACCATAAGCCGCCCATACTGATCTTTGGTCTTCTTCAGATGTATAATATCGTCTCGCAGTTTCACAGCGGTTTTCTTGTTTGCAGATATGTACATTTTATTGTTCTCTTTCTTCACTAGTCCCATAGGCTGACGTCCCCATTGATTCTCTCTGACACGTAGTAGCTTCTGTGGAGCTTCTGGCCAGTTGCATCACTGTTCTTCAATATCTGTGGTACATACTCATCTGACCGCCATACATACTTCTAGAAAATGGAAACATTGGTCTTCTAGTTATGTAAAGTCAGTAGTTACCAAAAATGTATAGGCTTGAAAATCTCCAAATATCTGAACGAAATTACACGACAAACTGGACTATAATGTGAATCCTCTGCAGGGAAGAACTCTTATTTAGGTGTCTGACTTCCCTGTCCAGTGGTTATCAGTTAACTTTCATCACCCGGGAGTTGCTGCTAGGGCCTGTTGGGAGACATCTGGCAGCCGTCTGGTTTATTTACAATGACTTCAATTAATTCTGGTTCGACCCCTGAGGGAAATGCTATTAATAGTCTAGTCGGATTATGATATGTTTGTGCGCTTTTCTTTACAAGGATCATATTTGGCACACACATACATATTGACAACACAAGTATTTTTATAAGTGAAAGCACTCTGCTGGTGGCAGGTGGCGCCACCTACAGGTACGCCGCCATGACGACTCATAACTGTTTACTAAATCTCAGCTTCAACTCAATATTTTATCACTCTGTTTTCAAATATAGACTCCTAAGAAACTGCTCTAAATAACATTTGATGAAGATTAAATGATTCCAGCAATATATATTTTTTATTCAATATTTACCAAAACGTGAAAAAAAAATCATAAATTGTGTATTTTCTTTCACGTGAAAAGCAATTTATCTGTGCAAAATATATTTTGCACATTTCGTAAAAACTGTGAAGTATACATTTCAAGACATATATTTTACACATACATAAATAGATGAATAAATAAAAACATTATATATAGATTTATATTTCCAATGCCTCATCGGGAATTTAAAATAAATGATTTAATTAAATATACTTCATAATACTGTTTCATTTATACAACTGTTTTTACAGACAAGCATTGACACACACACACACACATTTCAGGTAGCAGTGAACCGATGATTCTGCTTAATCCCACAGCGAATTAATACAGCAGTTTGTGTTGCGTGAAATCAGCGTCTTTAGAAAGAAGTCTGTTTAGCATCGGTTACATACGATTGGATTAATTACCCGAAAGGTAATTAATAATATTCGTATAAATTAATGCTAAACAAGTAACCTCATAAACAATCTGCCCACAGCTATGCCCGATGCATGATGTTCTTTAACATACTTACCCATTTTTACTTATGTTTAATTGTCTAAACATGAATTCATATAGGTTGGCCTATTGCTCTATCCATTTTAAAATCAAATTAAGAATATATACCAGCAGAAAAGTATAATATAATACGAACCAACAAAGCCCAACCATTAATTAAGCAACGGGGAACTAAGTAACCAATCACCGATCAATTTTACATTCATTCATAATTTTTACTACGTAGTATAGTAAACAAACGGCCTTGAGTTGCCAGCTGTCTCCAGCAGTGTTCGAAGAATCTTGAACGAGACTGTACATCCCGTTGTGGCTGTTCATGAGTGCAGATGCCTTGTACACCTCTGTGATTGTGTATGTATGCAGAACATGTAAATGACAGATTATAATCTGTCATTAGAACCATATAGAATACCACATAAACTATCATGTACATTTGGGGAATAATATTCTGTCCCACATTGCACTGGCTTGTGGAGATATCCGCCAACTTTCCTAATAGTAAATAGGGCATGAATGAACCTTTCTTTGATTTTAGTGAGGGTGCTATTGGAATGAAAACTTGCTACAATCCAAGCCCTGATCCTTCATAATAGATCACGACGTGCCCTGTTTATTTCTACGAGAGAAGCCAGATGTCCCCACTGGCCACAGCAATGTGGGCGGTATATTATTCCCCAACTGTACCTGTAAATATTGAGAACTGTAACTAAATAGTATGGTTTTCATATATGGGGTTTTGCTATTTATGATTTAATTATGAAGTAGAATAGTAATCAATGTAAATAATCTAGCTATTTTATACTGACGACTGAATACTAGTAGTAACAATATTCTGCCACTTGGGATCATAACCAGTAATTTCATATATAACTTTGATTCACAATAATGCTGTACAATAATTTATGTTAAGACAGAAAGCGCTTTTCAATGTAAAGTTCTTACTGTCACAGAATAAATATAATTTTCACACATTTTCAACAAATCATGCTCAAATGACTTCATGATTTTTAAAATTATTTTAGAGGATCTTCTTAGGAGTCTATATCTGAAAACAGGGTGTAAAAATATTGAGTAGAAGCTGAGATGTGAGCGATTTAGTAAAACCAGGGGGCAGTAGTTGAGTGCTTCCACCCAGCAAAATACTTGTGTTGTCAATATGTACAGTATGTGTATTCCAAATATGATACTTGTAAAGAAAAGTGTACAAACATGCCCCTCTCGAGCGTTATGCTACTAGACTAGAGGCCAGATAACCTCGAGAAGGCTCGGTGTTATGCTTGACAATGACCCAAGCTCATGACAATATACTTTATATATATATATATATATATATATATATATATATATATATATATATATATATATATATATATATACACTAGCGGAATTGCCGCTCTCCGAGCGGCTCTTTCGCTAGGCCACGGTAGGACGCCACCCTCCAGGAGGCTCCACATTGTCTCACTGAAGTGCATTAAGGTGTCTGCTTTGATCCTGACTTTGTACTCATCAGAAGGATTGCTTTCCAGGGTAATTTTAAATGACTGTACATACGTGTTGCGCTCATGCAGCATTTCTTGGATAGATAGGACAATGTCATGTCTAACACCTGAATGTTGCCACACCTGATAGTAGTCTGCTTTTCATGATCTCCCATGAAGTAGATTTGGAGGAACTTTGCCTGCTCATCTTCCAGTGGTAAAAGGGATCCTGCTTTGTGATAGACTTGACCCTGGACTTTGAATGTTGGTATGTATCCGTGCTCACGAACTACTCTGGTAGCTCCAAAGGATGTCATCTGGAAGCATGAATTGTACTTCAGTATATTTTCCAAGAAGTGTTATGACACTGGTGTTGTTCCCAGCATGAGAGTCTTCAATGGTTGTGGCGGTTTTTCCAAATTTGGCAGTCGTACTTTCCCATGAGAGCAGCACAGTCCTGCAAATTCTCCTTTATACTTCTTTGCATCGCAGTGTTAACATTTCTTATCCATGTTACCAATGACAACAGAGGGATACTTTTCATATTCTATCTCAATGTCATAGTTAAATGCTGCTCTTGCAAGTGGATGCCACTGTGTATTCTTTCTTAGAATTCTGGATCCCGCAGCTCTCTGTCTATTAGCATTCAAACGAATTTCCTGCACTTGATCATTTTCTAGAGAAGGCCTTTCTGCTGTTTGCTATCTGTCAGCATTAAGAAGGGATTCCCTTTCCTAATCTGTTTCCTGTGACCGACTGTCCGCTGTTCGTTCTCTCTGAGCATTAAGACGGGATTCCCTTTCCTGATCTGTTTCCTGTGACCGACTGTCCGCTGTTTGCTCCAGGCGGCTCATTCACTAGGCCACAGTAGGACGCCACCCTCCGGGAGGCTCCACATTGTCTCACTGTTCAGTCCCCGAAACTTCTTCTTCCATCAATAGTTCATTAACGGTGTATGTAAGTTCCACCATGTTTTTCACTACAACGGTACAGCAAAGTATACTTTTTTAGCATTAAACTGTTATTATTGTCTAATCATTACTACATATAACATCATCCATCATCACTACATATAACACCATCCACCATCACTACATATAACACCACCCATCATCACTACATATAACATTATCCATCATCACTACATATAACACCATTCATCATCACTACATATAACACCATCCATCATCACTACATATAACACCACCCATCATCACTACATATAACATCATTTATCATCACTACATATAACACCATCCATCATCACTACATATAACATCATCCATCATCACTACATATAACACCATCCATCATCACTACATATAACACCACTCATCATCACTACATATAACACCACCCATCATCACTACATATAACAACATCCATCATCACTGCATATAACATTATACATCAACACTACATATAACACCATCCATCAACACTACATATAACACCATCCATCATCACTACGGATCGGAAAAGTAGTTTCCGAGATTCTCGTGCAGACGCACATACTCACAAACACACACAGACATACTTCTTTGTTATATATATATATATATATATATATATATATATATATATATATATATATATATATATATATATATATATATATATATATATATGCAAGTAAATCACTGTGGGTGCGCGTGATCCAGGTATATGCTGATAACCACAAGGAAAGAAGAAAACACGAAGTTCCCAAGCGCTTTCGTGTAATTCACATCTTCAGGGGTGAGTACAGACTAAGGAGAAGTACATAAAAAGGTATATATATATATATATATATATATATATATATATATATATATATATATATATATATATATATATATATATATATATATATATATATATAATCAACGACCTCACCAGCAAGGAATCGAACCCTCGACCTAGTCACACCCAGTAGGTCGAGGGTTCGATTCCTTGCTGGTGAGGTCGTTGATTATATGTTCAAAGTCCGCGTGTTATATGGACTAAAAATGAAGTATATATATGTACCTCGCGTTTCATACCAGCTGGATTCGGTAAAATGCTACTGACACCACATAAGAGGCACGGGCAGTTTCCCATTGAGGTTCACGGCGCCATCAGCTCGATGAACAGGCTTTGTGTGAAATATAACAGAGTCTAGAACTGCTTTTAGTGTCCTTGTGGCCTAGCCGGTAAGCGTTCCCTAGTCACACCCAGTAGGTCGAGGGTTCGATTCCTTGCTGGTGAGGTCGTTGATTATATGTTCAAAGTCTGCGTGTTATATGGACTAAAAATGAAGTATACATACTGTATATATATATATATATATATACAGAGTAGGGTGAGATCAAGTCCACAATGGTGAGGTATTAGGTAATGACCCTACTAATCTTCAAAAAGCACCCCAGCAGTCGATAGTCAGGTCAGAGGGTAAGCTGACCCAACCTTCTCACCTGGTTACAAATCTTCTTAATTACGAAATTATCCAGTTTGTACATACCATTACTCAAATTCATGTTGACTGATTCGGTATGTTTAATGAGACTAGTTTCTATAATGTTCCTACTGTCAATTGAATTACAAGGTAATACTGAGGAGGCATTATCCCAGTCAATGTAATGCTTATTATCCCTCAAATGAACAAACAGAGCATTGGATTCCTGGCCTGTCCTAACACTATATTTATGTTGTTTAAGTCTAGTTACAAGATCGTTACCTGTCTGGCCTAAGTAAAACATATTACATTCCTTGCAGGGAACCTTATAAATGCAGCCACTTGTGTTGTTGGGGGAGTTCTTGATTAACATTTGTTTAACAGTGCATTAGTTTTTAAATGCCAAATTGACGTTCCAGGTTTTTAGTTGTAAAGGATTTGAGAGAAATTTTTGTGAAAGGGTAATACTAAGAGATTCTTATGGTCATGGGTGAGCTTGGGATCTATTCTATAGAAAGATTTCTTAGTAATGTTAAGGCATTTGTCTATGAAAGATCTAGGGTACTTAAGGTTCAAGCCAATATTATAGATATATTTATATTCCTCATCAATGAATTTGCAGCCAGGAAATCATTGATGAGGAATATAAATATATCTAGAATATTGGCTTGAACCTTAAGTACCCTAGATCTTTCATAGACAAATGCCTTAACATTACTAAGAAATCAACGAGCTTATGGCGCCGGATTTGGCTAATGAAATATGTATGGATCCTCATGTTTCGAAACTGGATTTGGCAAAACATTACTCTGACCACCTACATGATACGGGTAGTCCCCATTAGAGGTTCACGGCGCCATAAGCTCGTTGAACAGGCTTTGTGTGAAATATAACAGAGTCTAGGACTACTTTTAGTCCTGGTGGTCCAGAGGTAGCATTCCCTGGTCACAGTCATGGGCTCGTGGGCAGTGGGTTCGAATCCTGGAGGGGTGAGGTGTTGATTATGTGAAGAAGTCCGCGTGCTTTATTGGGCTAATGAATGTATATATATATATATATATATATATATATATATATATATATATATATATTTATTTATTTATTTATTTATTTCATGTGGCTCCACAATGAAAACGTGGATAAGATAAATCTTGATAAAATCACACGGGAAAAAGTCTATATAAACACGTGGATTTCCATATACAAACAATACCTTACTAGTGTGTGGTGCAATTTTTACATAACACTATGTGCTATTGCATACATACATACATACATACATGCATACATAAATACATACATGCATACATACATACATACATATATATATACATACATACATATATAATTACATACATACATACATACATAGTGTGCGAGTTTCAGACAATAAGACTGTTGAAGCAGATATGATGAGTACAAAAAAGAGAGAGCCTGAGGTAATATACTTCAGTATTTGCAAGTGAATTGAGAATTAATTTCCAAACATCTAATGAAGCCAACCGTTGTCCTCATTAACAAGTATAATGCAATTTCGCAAATTCCAAAGTAAGATTATTTAAACGTAAATTGTTCCAATATCATTTTGAAATATTTCTAGAGACAACAACACAATAACAATAACATGTACAATGTTTTTCACCTGCTGGTCATTATTTTATTCAAAATACATAAAATGCTCATTGAATTATTTATATGTTATTGTTTTGCGAATGTAGCCTTCAGTAAAATAAAAATAAATAATTTTCGTTTAGATGTTCGTTTGAATTATTTTTCTTTCCACGTTTCTCTATTCATTGTGTTTTATGTACGTACAGTATGCATGTGTGTGTGTGTGTGTGTGTATGTGTGTGTGTGACTGTGCACAGAAAGTATCCACAGTATGTAGTGTTGGCTGTTGGCTGTGTCCAGTTCGTTGACCACATTAAAAGCACTGCAACTTATGCTCTAGTTTAATTGAGGCCAATAATTCATTAAAATTATCATAAATTATTTTTTTTAAAGAATTTGCTGTCGTTTTAAAATTGCACATCATCGGAATTCCCCGACATTGTTCGAATTTGAAAACAAAAAAGAGTCCTTTTCATTTTCGTTATTGAGCGTCACATGAATGGAGTCATTGTGAACAGGTTTTGGTGTATTATGGAATATTCACCGTCACGACCACTGAAAAACAGAATGGTTAAACTCAGTGTAGGTCCCCGGGGTTTGCATTCAAGTGCTGTGTATGATTATTTTTTGCATTGTTGTGATGGTGATGGCGGGAGTGTGGCTGTATGGTTATATTAAGCTGTCGCTAACGAACCACATTTTACCGTGTAATAAAAATGGACTTAAAGTATATATATATATATATATATATATATATTATATATATATATATATATATATATATATATATTATATATATATATATATATATATATATATATATATATATATATATTGTTACGCCGTCTCTTAATTGCTTTAATATCCAGGTTCTAGGCGAAACCAAACAAAAAAAGTGAAGTAAAATTAAAAGGGAATAAAAATAAATAAAGTAAACCTTTAAGAATTTAATTAAATTAAGTATTAACACAATAACGAGCCTCGTAGGCTGTCACAACAAATTGATTCACTATCGAAACCTTTAAGACACAAGTGATACTAAACATCGAAACATCAAAAGAATAAAAATAAAGCATTGGATTACGTTAACACTGCATAAACATATAAAAACTAACACTGAAATTAACTAATGTGAAACAACACTGAATTACTTAAATGTAACTAAGCAAGCACTGATGGACACATAAGAGACAATAAATAGGTACTCACATAGATATACCACATTGGTGGTGGCAGGAACAACACAGAAATAAAATGAAGTATAAGTAACAGGTGACAAGTGTCACTCAAAAGAACGTGAACTGAATGACAAGGAGGACTGAACTGAACTCGATCAGTTGGTGGACCACTATGTATAGGGCCAATTCCTTCCAAAAACCCGCCGGTGGGTCGTTTAACGATGCAGATGATCGTTAGAGAAAAAGAATGCTTGTTAAAATACTAAATGAAGAAATAAGATGGGCTTGAACAAATAATAACAGTTAAAACCCTAACAGCACAGGGTAAGGTGACTAGATTTTATAATAATAAATATAACACATCATTACAGGAATAATATGGAACAACATGGAAGCATGTTATAAAAAATAATAGAAAAATACGACACGGTCATAACAATATATATATATATAAAACAAAGATGTATGTCTGTGTGTTTGTTTGTTTGTGTGTGTGTCCTCACGAGAATCTCGGAAAGTACTTTACAGATCTGTAGATGGATGGTATTATATGTAGTGTTGATGATGGATGGTGTTATATGTAATGGTGATGGATGATGTTATATGTAGTAATGATGGATGTCGTTATATGTAATGATGATGGGTGGTGTTATATGTAGTGATGATGGATGATGTTATATGTAGTGATGATGAATGTTGTTATATATTGTGATGATGGGTGGTGTTATATGTTGTGATGATGGATGGTGTTATATGTAGTGATGATGGATGGTGTTATATGTAGTGATGATGGATGTTGTTATATGTAGTGAAGATGGGTGGTGTTATATGTAGTGATGATCTATATCTATCTAAAACAAAGAAGTCTGTCTGTTTGTCTGTGTGTCCGCACGAGAATCTCGGAAACTACTTTACCGATCTGTAGTGATGATGGATGTTGTTATATGTAGTGATGATGGATGTTGTTATATGTAGTGATGATGGATGGTGTTATATGTAGTGATGATGGATGGTGTTATATGTAGTGATGATGGATGGTGTTATATGTAGTGATGATGGATGATGTTACATATAGAATATGAAAAGTATCCCTCTGTTGTCATTGGTAACATGGATAAGAAATGTAAATACTGCTGTGCAAAGAAGTACAAAGGAGAATCTGCAGGACTGTGCTGCTCTCATGGGAAAGTACGACTGCCAAATTTGGAAAAACCACCACAACCATTGAAGACTCTCATGCTGGGAACAACACCAGAGTCAAAACACTTCTTGGAAAATATACGGAAGAACAATTCATGTTTCCAGATGACATCCTTTGGAGCTACCAGAGTAGTTCGTCTGCACGGATACATGCCCACATTCAAAGTCCAGGGTCAAGTCTATCACAAAGCAGGATCTCTCTTACCTCTCGAGCAGGCAAAGTTCCTCCAAATCTACTTCATGGGAGATCATGAAAAGCAGACTACTATCAGGTGTGGCAACATTCAAGGTTTCAGACATGACATTGTCCTATCTATTCAAGAAATGCTGTATGAGCGCAACACGTCTGTACAGTTATTTCAAAATGCCCTGGAAAACATGCCTTCTGACGAGTACAAAGTCAGGATCAAAGCAGACAACTTAAAGCACTACAGTGAGACAATGTGGAGCCTCCCGGAGCGTGGCGTCCTACTGTGGCCATCAAAAGAGCAGCGATTCCGCTAGTATATATAAATATAGCACGCACATACTGTAAGTCTATTTTTATTACACGGTATTACAAAGGCCTCCAAGCAACGCCATCAGTCAGGGGGTGGAAGAATTTTTAACTAGGCCTATATAAAATTAAATGTACTTTATCGAATTAATGTAGACACGATTCATGAAGTTAAGGGACATTTATACAACTTACAGTTATTGTGGATAGTTTCCCAGTCTAAATATGTCACATGTGTCCCAAAGAAAACTATTAGAAATCCGCAAAAAGAAGATGTCATGGGTTGAGGGCAGGCGTGCTTCCTCAAGGATGCTGAGGGTGACCGAGTCAGTCAGCGCCGGTCATTGACCGAGACGGACGTCTACTACACATTCTGCCAAGGAAAACGACCACGTGGCCTCGTCCCTTCCCATGCCCATTTCATCCGCAGAGCCTGGATATTGTCGATCTGGTTCATCAAATCTCCCCACCTAGGTTCATACAACACCACAAGAGCCTTCCACAGATCTCCTCAGTCAGTCAGTGAAAAATCTTACTAACGGGTAAGTAGAACCCCTCCCTCAACTGGGCAGGGTTTACCTGGTTGTACTCTGAGCTGGCCTAACTAGGCGGGCTGACGGTTGCTCTCTTCCTATCCATGAAGTACTGGGAGTAAACTGAGTGCACACTGAGTGAATGAAAAGTCACACGCTGGGACCGGAAGTTCTAGTGGTTGCATAGAGACATTCATCTCCCGAGTATTGGGTGTATGTGATTAAAATAACCAAGTCCAGGTGTGTAATCAACGCTCCTCAATGTTGATTGCACACGTGGGACGTAGGAGTTCCTCTTCAAAAGTTTGTGAAAGGCTGTAACACCTTAAAGTATGGGTGTATTCTGAGCATATGTGTGAAGCATGTTACGGGTGATGGTGGTGAAATGTGATTAGATTAGCCACGTCTAGGTGTGAGATCAACGTTCTTCATGGTTGACTGCACACGAAGGACGTACGAGTTTCTCTTCAATAGTTTGTGAAAGGCTGTAGTACCTTAAAGTATGGGTGCATTCTGAACCTATGTGTGAAGCATGTTACAGGTGTTGGTGGAGAAATACACTCAAGACTCCTGAAACCTAGAGAGAGTAATGAAAAGAACAGCGGAGCACCCGCCTGCCCGACGGGTCTTGAGGGATTTTCTCGGTCTCTTGTAAATGCCTGCCACTTGGCAGGTTAGTAGTTACAACCTTCAGGTTAGGATTATAGTATTTTATGGGTCAACCCAGACAGGCTATGAGTGATCCATGTTCTTGTGCAGTATGACTAAATCGGAATTTCTATTCCTCAGTGATTGCTATAATTTTGTCGGATGCCCTTAAGGCATGTTCATCGGTGCAAGTAATATTTGTTAATGTTTTATGTGCCATTAAGTGATGTAGGATGTACAAAGGAATTATTTCAAATTAGTTCCTCGTTCTGGTGTATGTAGTACTGCTGCATTAGTAGTTCTTTTCAGATGCAATTAATATCTTTTCATAATTTTTTTGATACCATGTATAACTTTTGTTTCCCATTGTAGTGTTGTAAGCCACGCTAAGACGTATTCTAGTGATTGTGTACAATTATTGATTCCGTCTTTAGTGTTGGAAGGAAGAGAAGTGTTATCCTTTACCAGTGCGTCTCATTACAGGTACTAGTTATTCCACGGTCACGGAAAATACTTTTATTAATTGAGTTTGTGCTGGTTCGGGATTTCTCTGAGGGGCGCTCCAACTGCATTACCATTCGCTATAACTCAAAAAACCCCTATGTATTTCTGGCTTTGGGAGAATTTTAATTGGTCATATAAGTAAATTGCCTCATACTAAACCTACCCTAACTTATACAAACCTAACCTAATCATTTTTAGGGATAATTTGCCTATATTATGGTAGTAAAAATCTTAAATGAAACAGACAAAATTTTATCTTAAAAAAAATCCATTAAGTTCTAGACATAAAAACAAAAAGTTATTCGTCTCGCAAAAATGTTAGTTGCGTTTTCAAGCTACTGTAATAATAAATAATAATAATAATAATTAATGGTTTATTGAAAGAGCATAGCAGCCAGAAGGCTGAAAATGTACAGTTACAAAATTGGGGAATGGGTCTCTTGATTTACAAATAATACACAAGTAACATAAGTGATACAAATATGATATATAATAACTAGGTGGGGAGAAGCTCAAATTACAGGGCATTTCAACATAATGACAGTGCAAAAAGTAAGAGTTTCTGGGAGTGAATACACTGGTTTATTACAAGTTATTGATAATTTTTACATTGGTTGGGACTGGGCTGTTCTTATAGCGATCAGTTTGTGCTCGTATGGGCTGGATGCGGTTGTGGTGTCGAACAGTAATTCTCGGGCGAAAGATCTCAGGTGGTAGTAGGAGCCGGTGTCGAGGATGGTGCAGAAGCTTCTCATCAAATTTGCAGATGAAGTCTTGGTGATGGTCAGTGAGAGCCGAGAGGGTCAGTGTGTTGAGCGCTTCTTGATATGTGGAGTAGGAAGGAGAGAAAATAATCTAGCATGCCCTCTTTTGCACTTTTTCTAGGTGTTTACGTTGTGTGGCATTTAGGGAGGAAGACCAGGTAGGGGAAGCATAGGTGAGCTTGGGAAATATGAATGTTGAGTAAACATTGAGGAGCTCGGGTGCAGGAACTCCGAAGGGCTTGAGTCGGCGGAGGAGGTGGTAACGGAAACTGGAGGGTTTGACAACTTCACTGACGTGCGTTTTCCAATTTAGTTTGTTGTCTATGGTGACGCCAAGAAGCTTAGTGGAATCTACAACCTGGAGTATGTTGGGACCTAAAGTAATGGAAGGGGGTGGGACAACGTCGGAGGAGAGGTTGATGTGCATAACCATGGTCTTAGTATGGTTGATGATGACGTGGTTGTTGGTGGCCCAGTTTTGGAGACTGTTCAATAAGTCCTGTGTGTGTGTGTGTGTGTGTGTGTGTGTGTGTGTGTGTGTGTGTGTGTGTGTGCACAGAGTGGTGTAATGCGTCTAGTGTAGCAGCATTCTGCTACTCTTAAGGTGTAAGCACTGCTTGTTTCCTCTCGCTATCAGGTAGCACCATTGGGTAGCCCTCGTGGCGGAAAAGAAAGCAAATTGCATAAATCCTCCCCTGCCAGTAGACAACCTCTTCACCATCAAGACTCCTGCTGTGCCTACTCGTTGCATAATACGGTAACTGGGTGTCTCGTGGGTCCAGGCTGGACCAACAGGGGATCTCGGAGCAGCAGTGGGCCCCAGAAGGACAGCGCATAGGCCCACTAGCATGTGGACACGGCCTCGTGCCTACCAATCACTGCCCCGCTGCCTTGTGGATTAACCTTGGTAGTAGATATAAGGCTACAGGAGATAAACCCCCCCCAGAGGCTGATTGGACACGGGAGGAGACGGACGTTCTTGCGAGAACAGTTTCTGTAACGGTTTTTTCCGCCATAGCCCGCTGCATCTTGTGCAATTCCACTTGCACTGTAACGGTTTTTTCCGCCATAGCCCGCTGCATCTTGTGCAATTACTTGCACCTGTTCTTGTTGTTGTTGTTCTTGCTACCAAGCATTAACAATTCATCCATCCATTCATCATTCTTTTTAAAAAGTGGCTTTGTCACTTTATAATTTTTTGACACCTCACGAGCGCTCAATGTATGTATATTATGTATGCTGGATTATATGTCATGTATGTATATTATGTATGTGCTCCATTTATGTATTATTTATTCAGCCTAGCTAGCAGCATGTGGCAATGTTATTACCATATCCCACACGCTTAATTAATGTGCCTGGCGACGTATGGAAGCTGCTTATGTATCACTTGCCATACGTCGCCTATAGCAGTTGACAAAGGAGCTTAGCCGGGGAGAGTGCTGCTTCCCTCTGTGTACATACTCTTATCCAGTAAACCGAGCCTACAAAACTATACAGGTGTTTGTGTTCTCTCCTGTATATAGAACTTATTATTCAGAACCTAACATGGCGCAGTGATCCGATCTTACTGGATAATTACGAGTGAAAGTGCAAAGTCTGTGGAAAGCCGGCGTACGGACTCCTCTCTCGCTTGGGTCAACTCCCGCGCGTCATCTCTCCTCGAAGAATCTCAGCAACTTTGAGCAGTGTCAGTGACAGTGATTTTCTGTGAAGTGTTTAGTGCATTGTGTGTTTCGTGCCATTCATGTGTGACCTTGTTCTAAAGGATTCCCAAGGTATACGGCACGTTCTGGGCACTTGTAAGGAGTAGAGTTCAGTGCACCCATCTCTGACCGCGTTCTGAGGGTAACTGGACTGACTGGGAGTCGCCGCGCCTCTCCCCCCACCCCTTCACAGCGCCGCCTCCACCCCCCCTCACAGCTGGGGCGAGACGCTTTGCCCGCCCGGGACACCACACACACACGTACTAACACTCGCTGACCGCGCGGCTTCCTTATATATATTTTATATATATAACCTACTTATCTGTGTATTTAATTAATATTTTGTCTGAAATCTTGTTGATACGACGGGCTGACCGGTCAACACTGATTTAAGACATAGTACACAGAGGAAGTAGTTATGTCTCACGCCTTACGTAGCCGTGGACCCAGCGCCTGGATGAGCCAGGCGGGTGATAGCCCCGCAGAGATGGATGACCAGGCCGGCCACGACGCTCCAGCCCCCACATCGCGCAGTCCCTCACCTCAATATTCAGCGTTGTCTCCAGAGATAATTGCTTTACTGAAGTTTATGAGAGATGAGAAACGCGAGGATGAAGCTCACAGACGTTTGGCGGATGAGCACAGAAGGCAAGCAGAGGCAGAACGAGACAACCAACGGAGATTGGAAGACAGTGAACGGTTTGAAGCCTTGATATCTCGCCTCACTGTTAACCAAGCCCCTGGCTATAACACTGCCTCGGTACTGACTGGTTCAGATACCTCATCCATGCTTCCTTCACACCCCCCAGCCCCACCTAAAGCAGCAGCTCAAACACCGCCCATCTTGAAGCCTGATGTGAATTTCCAGACTTTTCGTGAATGGCGGCGACGGTGGACTGATTACTCTACAATGGTGGATCTCCAGAGTTTGTCACAGCCTAAACAACTCATCCAGCTGCGTATGTGCCTGTCCTTGGAAATTCAGCGTGTCTTGGAACATACGTTGCAGGTACCCCCAACCTCTTCGCTGTCTGTAGAGGAGGTACTGGACGTTCTACAACGGCACATCAAAGGACAGCAGAATGAAGCTCTGCGCAGGAGGGAATTGTTTAGCTGCAGACAGATGGAGGGTGAGTCTTTTGATGCCTTTTACGTGCGTCTTAAGAGAGCCTCGGAAGAGGTAGATATATGTCCAGGCCACCACCAGCAGTGCGAGGAGACCCAGTTGAAGCAGGTGATCCTGATGGGTGTTAAGGACGAGGAACTTGTCCAACGCCTCACCTCCCTCGACTCTTCCTCTTCTCTTAAGGATGTGTTGACGATATGTCGCTCCTATGAGGCTGCCAGGTGTGCCACCTCTGCCATCCGTGCTCCCCCTACAGCTGTACGCGCTGTGTCCCGGTACAAGAAGGACAAGAAGTCTGTTCCTACGCCTTCGCCCACCACGTCCACGCCCGGTTTATTTTGCAACAACTGTGGTAAGCAGCACGGAACACAGGTGTGTCCAGCTGCTCAGTCTACCTGCAACAGTTGTGACCGTAAGGGCCACTGGTCACTCACAGTACGGTGCCCAGCCAAACGCGTCCAGTGCAATGTGTGTGGTCGTCTGGGCCACTATGACAAGTGTTGCCCTTCCAACATACCCAAGAGACCGCGTCGGCGGAAGCTTCAGCCCCCTTCCACCAGAGAGGGCCGCCCACAGCCTTCCAATCAGAGGCACGACGACTCCTGACAACGCTCGAGCCACATTAAGAATGTGTGCTCCCCCCCGCGTCCCAGGACCAAAGTCCCCCAGTACATCAGCGTCATCGTGACCTACGGCGGTGTGTCATCCCGTCTTCAGATGTTGCCCGACACCGGCGCTGATGCTACAGTCATCGGTCCCCAGCATTTGCAATGCTTGGGGCTCTCTCCAAGTGATCTAGGACCGCCCCCCAAGGATCTCCGCTTTATGGCAGATGGTTCACAGATGACCCCGGCCCTAGGTTCACTCTATGCACACGTCACCTTTGGCAACAGGTCGTGTCAAGCCTGGATTGATGTGCATAATGGCGTCCCGACTCTTTTGCTGTCCTACAGACATTGCCAAGAGTTGGCCATCATCTCCCAGGACTTCCCAACACCGATTCGCGAGGTAAAACACGCCAACAGGGTGCACGAAGGGAGCAGCAACTACCCTGCTGCCGCCCTACCCCTACCTCTGGCCAGTGACACCTCTCCTTCGGTAGTTGTCCCTGCTGCTTCAAGTCTCCACGCCTTGGCTCGCCTCCACGACAGTCACTGTGGAGCCGAGGCCACCAAACGGCGTGCAAGACAGACTGTGTTCCGGCCTGGCATCGACCCCGACATCTCCAATGCTGTCCAGGTGTGTAAGCCCCGCCACGTATTACAACCCAGCCAGCAGCAGGAACCCTTTATGAGTGACGACAACCCCACCCGCCCTTTTTCTGTGTGTCAGGAAAGTCCTTCCTCGTTATCGTCGACCGTCTCTCTGGTTGGCCGGTTGTCATCAAGTGCGGTAATGACACGACGTCTGCCGCCACCATCAGCAAGTTCCGCCACTACTTCCGTGACGTGGGCGTTCCTGTACGCCTGCGAACCGACGGAGGGCCTCAGTTCACAAGCCGGGACTTTGCTGTGTTCCTTGACCGATGGGGAGACCGGCATGTGTTGTCATCGCCCCATTACCCGCAGTCCAACGGCCACGCTGAGGCTGCTGTCAAATCCCTGAAGCACCTCATCCTTAAGGTGGCCCCTTCTGGGAACATTGACTGCGAGGCCTTCGACAGGGGTCTTCTTGAACTCCGCAACACACCTAACTACACCGGACGCTCCCCTGCCCAGGTTTTGTATGGACGCCCCCTTCGTTCTTGTGTCCCTGCTCACCCTCAATCCTTCTCCAAGGAGTGGCAGGCCAAGACAGAGGATTGTGATCGCCGAGCCGCCGAACGTGTTCAGGACGTCGCCGCCCGCTACAATGACCACGCCCGTTCTCTCCCCAGGTTGAGTGTCGGCACCCAAGTCCGTGTTCAGGACGCGACCTCCCTACGTTGGGACAAAGTAGGCGTAGTTATGGGTCTCGGCAGGTCACGGGACTACCAGGTGCGGTTACCCAGTGGTCGTGTGTGGTGGAGGAACCGCCGTTTTCTCCGACCCGTAACAATGCCTTCTGCTGGCCCCGCCACCAGTGTTGAGTCCCATACCCTTCCCAGTGATGAAGTCCCTCGACGCTCAGAACGGATCCAAAAGAAAAGGTCCGCTCAAGACTTTGCTATGAGCGTATAGGGGGGAGGGAGGTGTATGTATATTATGTATGCTGGATTATATGTCATGTATGTATATTATGTATGTGCTCCATTTATGTATTATTTATTCAGCCTAGCTAGCAGCGTGTGGCAATGTTATTACCATATCCCACACGCTTAATTAATGTGCCTGGCGACGTATGGAAGCTGCTAATGTATCAATTGCCATACGTCGCCTATAGCAGTTGACAAAGGAGCTTAGCCGGGGAGAGTGCTGCTTCCCTCTGTGTACATACTCTTATCCAGTAAACCGAACCTACAAAACTATACAGGTGTTTGTGTTCTCTCCTGTATATAGAACTTATTATTCAGAACCTAACACTCAAGATTGACAATCTTAGCATTCCCTCCCCACAGTTAGTGTGAGTGACCCACACAACTGCGAGGGAAGTGCTAACTGTTGTCCTTCCTGACGTGGTTGGAGGGCTTTCTCTCTTACTTAAATTTTTTCTAATACTTACCCTGGCCGAGGCACCTGCTGAATTTTTTTTTTTAATTCAGTATTCGTGCTAGAGCCCCCCCCAGTGGTGCACACCTCACGGAGTGGGATTGTGTGTTTCCGGTGGGGGTCGGGGAAAACCTGGGCCAATCCAGCAGTGACGTCTGTGATCGTGCAGGCACACCACTGTTCGGGGGTCGTCCTTAAGTACAAGTATTTTTTTTTTTTGCACTAAGGGCCTTGCATAACCTTAGTGCACCAACATCATATATGTAAAGTATCAACCAAAGCTGTACCCAAGGGGTGGTTCCCAGCCACCCCAACCATGCCCTCTGGGAGGGGAAGCTCCAAGCCCCCCTCTGCTCGTCCAGGCAGGGACAGGCAGAGGCGGGAGACCAATCATGTCTCACGACTGCCACGACCAACGACTAACCCAGACAATGTAACGGCTACCGACAAAACTACGCAACAAAGACCAAACATTCAAGTATCAACTGAGAAGGCCCGAGTAATCCACTTTCGGACTATTGACACGTCTACCTCGTTTGACAAAATTAATGGCTTCATCATACATAAGGCCATTAAGGATCAGATAGGGGACGTGGAGAAAGTCCGAAAGACAAGAAAAGGCGAACTCCAAGTTACTGTTAAGGACGCTCAGCAAATGAGGGACGCCTTGAAACTTAGAACATTTCATTCAACAACAGTGGAACCATATATCCCAGCTTTTCTCAACACCTGTAAGGCTGTAGTTAATAGCTACGAATTTCAGGGGATGACAAATGACGAAATTAAGTTCCACATGAAAGATCAAGGAGTCGTCGATGCTTTCGTATTTAATAGAAAGACCACAGACGGTGAACGCAAACGATCGACTACAGCTGTACTGACTTTTGAAGGACTTGTTAGGCCCACTCATGTCTTGGTAGGATATGAGAGGGTCCAGACCAAAACGTATATTCCATTTCCAATGCGTTGTTTTAACTGTCAAAGGTTTGGACACACTGGTAAGGCCTGCCGTAACACCCAGGTATGCTCCAAGTGTGCTCAGACTGGACACAGGGACGATGACTGTACACAGACGGAGGAAAAATGCTACCACTGTTCCGGTCAGCATGCTGCCTCAGACAGGAAGTGCCCTTCCTATCTGAGGGAGTATGAGATTGGTAAGGTGAGAGCAGAGAACAATTTGGACTACAAGGAGGCTAAGAGGCAGGTGGAGACGTCCTTGCAGACACCAACACCTGGAATGTCCTTTGCATCCGCGGTATCCAAAAATATCTCACCTCCCAAAATGTGCACCATTGGAACCCAGACTAAGACCAGGACTATCTCAACACAGACTGACTCTACTATCACCGGTTATTCAACCACAGACGCCAAAGACGAGAGCACTAATACAACCATGACTAATAACGAGACCGATACTATCAACACGCTATACTTGACCCCAAAACCCCAACGGACTCGCGACCCTACCTACCCCGACGTAAGGAGGAGGAGGAGAACGCAGTCACTAGAGAACTTGACAAAAGACTCAACAAGACCAGTAATCTTTCACATTTTTGAAGGACACCCGGGGCAGGGAGCCCCTGCTGAGCAGAGTACTGGCTCTTTGGAGCCGGGAGACTGCTCATCTGATGCGGGGGACTCTCCCCCGGATCCTCTTTCCCCCTCACTTACAAGAGGAAAGAAATCTAAAGCCCAAAACGCTGACCATATCAACCCTCAGACTTAAAATTCAGTATCATCCAGTGGAATTGCAGAGGTGCTAGGAATAAAAATGCTCAATTTCATTTACTTATGTCATTATTCCGGCCGGACGTTTTTTGCCTACAAGAGACGCTACTTGCGGGTCACGACGACCCACCTGTATTCGACAACTACACGTCCTACAGGGGAGACAACCTAAGGGGGGTAGCCCTATACATTCGGAGTTCATTCGCCCAACAAAGAGTCAGTCTGAACTTGAACCTGCAGGCTGTCGCGTGCAGAGTTAAGATTCGGACTGGCTATGTTGCCATCTGTTCACTATACTGTCCTCCGGGCGGGCTCATTGACGATGGTGAGCTTGAGGAGCTATTTAACCAACTGCCAGGAAAGAAAATGATCCTCGGCGACCTCAATGCTCACCATTTGCGGTGGGGCAGTGTCCGGAGTGACGGAAGGGGAGAGCAGGTGGCTGCAGCTATCCTCAACTCCAACTTGTCTCTTCTGAATGACGGTAGTGCGACTCGAGTGGACGAACGATTTGGCACAGCGTCGGCTATAGATCTTTCTATAGTTGACGCTGCCTTGCTATTAGATTGTAAATTTTCTACAAACGACGACTCTCTGGGTAGTGACCATTTTCCGATCTGCATTTCTTATGAGTGTGGCGCCCCGACAGCTACTCCCGAGGTGCGCTACAACCTTAGGAAGGCAGACTGGGGGGCATACTCAGAAGCCGTTCGTATAGACACCATTGGACAAGACATCAACACCAAAATTACACACATACAACAAGCTATAATACACGCTGCAGATTTAACAATTCCTAAGACTTCTGCAAAAACCCACAGGCCTGGAGTTCCATGGTGGACACCAGACTGCCGACGAGTTGTCTGTGAGCGAAATAGGAGTTGCCGTTTATTTAATAGAATTCCATCACTTGTAAACTTAATTGAGTATAAAAAAGCTAGAGCCAAGGCTAGGAGAGTTCTCAGGGAGTGTAAGAGAGAGTCTTGGCGGGCGTTCGTCTCCACTATTAACAAGGATACCCCTTCCTCTGAGGTATGGTCCGCTATAAACCGGGTCAGATCCAAAGGAGGAAGGAGTTTTATCCCACAGGTGAGTAGTGGAGGGCGGATTCTCGACGATCCCCAGGCCATTGCCAACACCCTAGGCCAGAAGTTTGCAGATGCCAGTAGCTCCACCAATCATGATCCACGCTTCGGCGTGTTCCGTGATCGTGCCGAGCTCTTGCATCTCGACTTCGAGAACGGGGACGAACAGGGCTACAATCGAGCATTTTCCCCAGAGGAACTTTCCTTTGCTATTAATAAGGGCAAGGGCTCTACTCCTGGACCTGACGGTATACGATACGAGATGATTAAGCACCTTGACCAGGGAAACCTGGACAAATTGCTAGAAGTGTACAATGAGATCTGGACGTCCAGAACGTTTCCAAACTCATGGCACTTTTCCCATGTCGTACCGATCCCGAAGAGGGACAAATGCCCGAATAACACCAACTCATTCCGTCCGATTTCGCTCACAAACTGTCTGTGTAAGGTCATGGAACGTATGATAAAGCGTAGACTAATGTATTTTTTGGAAAGTAACAACTTATTGAATGATCGACAGTGTGGTTTCCGCCAAGGTAGAAGCACACTAGATCATTTAATAAGTCTTGAAACTGACATCTCAAAAGCTCTTTGCAGTAAAGAAACATTAATTGCAGTATTTTTAGACATAGAAAAAGCTTTCGACATGACATGGCGGACTGGCCTCATGATGAAGCTCCACGCCATGGGTCTGAGAGGTAATTTGCCAATTTTCATTAGTAATTTTTTGCTAGACCGGACTTTTTCCGTCAAATTAAAAGGTAACGTAAAATCAGACATATTTGTCTTAGAAAATGGAGTTCCACAAGGTAGCGTTTTGGGCCCGATTTTATTTCTTGTAATTATTAATGATTTCCTATCACCAGCCCCCAGCTTGAGTGACCTCAAATTCTCCTTGTTTGCTGACGATTGCGCAATCTGGCGCTCCTCTCGAGTTGAGAGGCTATCTGCACAAAGGGTGCAAGCCGGCCTAAAAGCCGCGGAACAGTGGGCAATACAATGGGGATTTAGGTTTTCAGTTGAGAAGACAGTAGGAGTAGTCTTCACTAAGAAACGTAACATTAGAAATCCAGTATTAAAATTAAATGATACTCCTATTAAATTTCAGACTTCAGTAAAATTTCTTGGTGTTCATTTTGACCGGAAATTAACGTGGAAAAACCACATTAACGAACTTGAAAGTAAATGTCTTAAAGTCACAAACATCCTGAAAGTTTTATCAGGTACTACATGGGGAGCCGATAGGAAATCTTTATTAATGGTGTATAAGACCCTGATCAGATCAAAACTTGATTATGGATGCCAGTTGTATGCTTCGGCATGCGACACCACTCTCGCAAGGCTAACCAGAATACAGAACCGATGCCTTCGTCTATGTCTGGGTGCCTACAGGTGTACACGTGTAGGTAAACTAGAGGTTGAGGCCCACGTCCCTCCACTTCACATCAGGAGGGACATGTTGACGCTAAGGTACGGGTTGAGTGCGGCTAGGAAGCGCGGCACAGGCCACCCAGGTTGGTGTGCTGTTGCCAACTTCCGTTTCCTGCAGCTGCGTAAGTCCCCGTCCTCGGTTGTCCGCCTCCAGACCTTGTGCCAGGGTGCTGGTATCCATTTCGAAGATGTTGATAGATACGTTCCACCGTTGTGTCCGCCATGGGAGAACCCCAACCTCCATGTGGAAACATCGTGGCTTCCGGGAGCAAAGAATGACTTTCATCCTGAGCTCCTGAGGCAACTTTTCTATCAATTTCTTGAAGGATTCAGCACCTATACTCACGTTTACACCGACGGGTCCAGGACTGACGACAACGTTGGAGCCGGTATCTGGAGCAGAGACGAGGAGTGGAGCTCCCGCCTGCCGCGGCATGCAACTGTTTTCTCTGCAGAAATGTTCGCAATTAGTAAAGCCATTGAAATTGCAATAACAAGCAATGTCAGTGATGTTGCTGTCATTTCAGATTCCATGTCAGCTCTTAAAGCAATTGAAGGTGGTGATACTACCAGCAATGAAATACAGGGCAACATTATTAATAAATTACATGAGTGTGCCAAGAATATTGTGCTGGTGTGGGTGCCTGGGCATTGTAACATTTGGGGCAATGAACAGGCAGACAGATTAGCAAGAGCGACTGTGGGTCTCGGGGAGACAACTAATGTGCCCTGGGAGGCTCAGTCGTGTCTCTCCTTGGGGAAGACATATACATTTGAAAAGTGGCAACATGATTGGACTAGGCTAAATCTCCACAACACCTGGAAGCCTAACATAGGTAACTGGCCCTCAGCATTCAGGAAGAATACGAGGGAAGAGGTCGTTCTCGCCAGACTTAGGCTGAACTGTACCTATCTGACCCACCTAGGGGCCTACCTTGACCAGTCCTTTCCACCCATCTGTTCCACTTGCAACCAAACTCTCTCCATCAAACATATTCTGACTGAGTGCAGCCAGTACGAACCAGAGCGCCGGCAGCTGGTTATCCTAGCTGCCGAGCAAGGCTTCGTGCTGACTGTACCCAACCTATTGCAAGATGATGTCACCATCAGTGACGCTGTAATAACCTTCCTCAAGGAGACCCATCTTATCGGCATGCTATGATTGACACACGCATGAACTCTTTTTATATCTATTATATGTATGCAACCATGCCTAAAGAAAATAAAAATGAATAAAACAAAATTAAAACATACAACATGAGAAACACATCACAAACCTTATCATTACATACAACACTCACATCTATCAAGTTAAACTGACACCCACCAACACATATTCAAACAAAAGACACGGGCTACAGAAGACAAAATAAAAAAATTAAAAAAAAAAAAAAAAAAAAATCACAGAGAAACTAGTCACCTGACAAGCCATTTCATCTGGTCTGTCAGTAACTCACCATCATATCACTCATTCATACCATAATTCATCCCAATAAAACAACAAGAAGAAACAAGTAATAAAATACCAAGAGCAAAAAGAACACAAGAATAACAAGAAAAGAAGAAACAAGAACATCAGATTAGTTGTAGCAAGAAAGAAGACCAAGATTAAAAGAAGAAAGAAAACATCAGCTCCGGCTGAAATAGCCTAATGGCGAAGAGGCCAGAAATCCTTAACAACTTTGAACTTTGAAACCCCCCCAATGAAAAATCTGCGTTGGAGCCCCGCATCAGGCAGACATGTCCACAGAGCTCTAGTAAGACCCCAACGGCGGTATAGGCGGAAGAAGAGACCAACATGGGAACCCAACGACTATTCCGGCAGACGAAGGCAATGCATGATGGACAGGCTACTAAGGCGAAACTCAACAAACTGGGCAGTCCATTGCAGCTCTCCCTCTCCCCAGTCGTTGCAACAGGAAAGACGAGAGCCAAGATGTGTGGTTAAAGCCTGCGTTCCTGCCTCAACACATAAATCAACTAACGCGCAGCCATTATCCAGCTCACCATACTTCTCATCATCCTTAAAACCCTATGCCTCAAAACTCCTATGGCGACGGACGAGTGGCGACGGGGACAGGCTGAGATGACTGCCGGGTGTCTCTCGTCACAACTCTGCACATGGGCGGCAAAGATAAGATGGCCTTTTATGCACTGGGATCTAGGCAGCAGTGCAATCCGGTCCTGTCTTTGCGACTGAGCAGCCCTTTCGAGGACCACTCTGCTCAACTCACATAGGGAGGGGTCTCGAAACCAACCTGACTGGGCAACTGCACCCAGTCACGTCCCTTCTGGATACTGGCACAAATGAGCGTCCTGAAAGAAGAACTGCCCTTGTGACAAAATAGGTGGCCAGGTATACATGTAACATCGACATAACAGCCATCAATGAGTCCGGGCTTCCAGATGAGGGTCGACTCACAAAACGGGGTCTGGCTATACCTTCTTCTGGAAGGGTAAGCTTGCTGAGGAGAGAAAGCGCATTTATGGAGTTGGCTTTGCCATCTGCCAACGCATCCTACGCAGACTAACTGAAATACCTGTTGGGATCAACGAGTGCCTCATGATGCTCCGAGTCCCACTGAATCACTCACATCATGAATTCCTCATCAGTGCATAGTGCATACGCCCCAACACTGAATGCAGAGGATGTCATCAAGGAGGCCTTTTACGCCAACCTTGACAGAGTGCTAACCTCTATCCCTAGAGAAGATAAGGTTGCGGTTCCTAGGTGATTTCGATGCCAGAGTTGGCAGATATGCTGACATTTGGCAGGGAATCTTATGGAGAAATGGAATAGGCAAGTGTAATCTCAACGGCCTACTCCTCCTTAGCAAGTGTGCTGCGCACAACCTCACTATCACCAATACTTTGTTTAGGCAGGCCGACAAGTTCAAGGGTTCGTGGCCCAAACACTGGCATCTCATTGACTACATCATTGTCAGAGAAAGAGATCGTCAAGTCCTCATCACCCGAGCCATGCGTGGCTCAGACCACTGTGACACTGATCATCAGCTCGTCAGTGCCAAGCTCTCACTTCACATCTTCCCAAAACGGCAGAGGCAGCAAGCCTCCAGAAGATATTTTAACACTAAGCATCGAGAGGATCCGGCATTAGCACATGCTTTCAGAGAGCATCTCGAACATAGGCTAATAAACAACCCGACAACAAAAACCCAAATCCCAATACCGAAGGGGATATTTTCGATACTGTCATGACAAAAACCTGCAGAGAGACCCTCGGCCAGATCGAAAGAATACACCAGGACTGGTTTGATGAAAATGACACAGAGATCAATGTACTCATCATCAATGATAAACAGGCTACTTTAGCTGAGTGGCAGAACAACCCTCAGTCTCGGACCAAAGCTGATACCTGCGAACTTCGCAATTTAAAGAACGACTGTTTTAAAAATAAAGCAAGTGAAATACAAAAAAAATTGTAGATCAGCACAAGATGCACGAATTTTTAAATTCTACTAAAACATTTTATGGGCCAGTCACTCATGGTGCAGCCCCCCTCTGCTCATCCCACGGTAACTCCCTAAAGACGAAGAAGGCCTCCTTCAACGATAGAAAAAGCACTACCATTCGTGATCAACAGAAACACCAATGTGGATGTCCTGACTACCCAGCAGGTTCCTCAGCACCCAGAGTTGACTCACCTCAGCTATCCTCCATCCCTGGATGAGGTTGCTACTGTCATTAAGCAGATGATAAATAACAAAGCCTCAAGGCCTGATAGAATTTCAGAGTAGGTGTATAAAGCAAGAGAACTTGTGCTTACTAGCCGTCTCCACTCTCTCTTGGAGGATATATGGGAAAAGGAGGAAATCCCCCATGTTCTTAAAGATGCCTCCATCGTCAATATTTATGAGAACAAGGTAGACCGGTTAGACTGTGGCAACTACTGCGGGATCTCACTGCTGTCTGTAGCTGGCAAGATTTTCGCCCAAGTCCTCTTCAACATACTTCTTCCTGAGGCGGAAACCTTCCTCCCAGAATCTGAATGTGGCCTCAGACCATCATGTGGCACAACTGACATGATCTTTGCTGCTTGCCAGATATAGGAAAAATGCAGAAAAGAGCACTGCGACTTGTACATGGCCTTCATCGACCTAACCAAGGACTTCGACTCAGTCAATAGGTAAGCCCTCTAGCTAACCCTCAGCCGTTTTGGCTGCCCTCCAAAATTCATCTCCATTGTGAGGCAACTCCACGATGGTATGAACGGCAGTGTCCTGCACAATGGCACCCAGTATGAGTTCTTCCCCATCCAAACGGGGGTTAAAGCAAGGATGTGTACTGGCACCAGCTTTCTTTTCCGTTTTTTTGGCTGCCTTCCTTACTTTGCCAGTGCCAATTTAGCTGGCAGGGTGGACATCGAATATCGGATAAAGGGTCTTTTCACCAAAAGACAACTCCAGGTAGGAACAAGGTGTCGGCAGCTTCCATTGCTGAACATCAGTATGCAGACGACCTCACCCTTGTCGCTCACATTGAACGCGACCTACAAGAGATTCTGAACACCTACGCAGATCTTTATGCATATTTCGGCCTTGAGGTGAATGTACGCAAGATTCAGATTCTCTTCCAGCCTGCCCCTGGTTCAGCCACACCTCCAGCATCCATCCAGCTTAACGGTACTACCCTCTCTAATGTTACTTACTTTCGGTATCGCGGCTCCCACCTGTCCACCACCGTAGACATCGATGGAGAGATTCATCATCGGATCAGACGTGCATCTCAAGCCTTTGGCAGACTCCGTATCCGTATCTTCAGCTGTAGGGAGCTGAAATTATCTACAAAGTTGCACGTATATCGAGCAGTGGTCCTGCTCACCTTTCTAGATGGCAACGAGACATGGGTCAAATACAGGAGGCACCTCAAGGCAACTGAAAACTTTCACCAATGTAGTCTACGCTCCATCCTCCAAGTTCGCTGGGAAGACAAGAGAACAAATGCCAGTAATCTCGCTGACACCAACTGTAGGATCACCGAAGCTACCATTATCCATGAACAACTACGCTGGAGTGGCCATGTTACCCTCATGGATGACAATAGACTGCCAAAGCAGCTACTTTACAGTCACGTAACGAATAGTACACATAGTGCTGGCGGGCAACTGAAAAGGTGCCAAATCGACCTCCTTACCTGGGAAACGATTACTCCACGCCATAATGCCTGGAGGAGAACCAACAAGAAGGTGTCAATACCTGTGAGTTAGCCAGACTGCATGTCGAGGCAGACAAGCGCCAACGCCAGAAGGACGCTGCCGCCACCTCTCGCGCACTAGTTGTTGTCCTCCACATGTGCACCTTCTGTGACCGACCCTGCTGGTCCCGTATCGGGCTCTTTAGTTACTTAAGAACTCATCAATGAAGGTAACATCTATAATAACTCGTATCATTGTATCATAGCTGGATAATCGTCATACTCGATTCCGAGTGACAGCAAAGTAGTGTGTGTTAATCTAGGCCAGTATTTACAAAAGAGACTTAAAAGTGGCTGTAGGTGGCCCTTTTAGGTAAAAGTTGGTAACATCGCTATTTTCTCTTAGTTTGAGAACACAACATACATACAGTATATCATTTCTCACTCTTAATATTTTGAAAATTTTTGTATTTCTTTATGGTTCTTTATTATTATTATTATTATTATTATTATTATTATTATTATTATTATTATTATTATTATTATTATTATTATTATTATTATTATTATTACTGTTATCAGTGTTGTTGTTATTATTATTATTATTGTTATTATTATTACATTTTCGTCCCCCAGGCCCTGATGTGGGTTAGTGACCTGTGCCCGGGTGGGCTAATCCCCGAAAAAATAGAAATGTAGTTTGCCCTCCTGAACTCAAGAAATGGATTTACCAAGGTGAATTGTGAGTGTAAAAGCCCTTAAAATGACAATTCAAAATGTCTGCTACCTCAAATATTGTAACAGCAATATCTCTGATTCTAAAGCATCTAGAACGTTGATTATTTTGACCATACCTATGTTTTCATGGGTGGAAAATACAATTATGACATCTTCATTCGTGTCTGTGATAATTTTGACTTCCTTAGGGAATTTCCAAATAGTCTCTATTGCAATGTAGTACATATTTTAGCATATGGTTGCTTGAGAAACATGGATTAAGTCCATTTTAGTGGCCAAGTTATGTTTTGAGGGGTGAAAATGCTATAATAATTCTGTACATAAGAGTATGTCTTAGATTTGAAAATGTCATTATGAATTTGAAGATAGTGGCTTTAATGCTGTCATCACGCCACCATGTCAATTACATACAGCATATGTTTATGCTGAAAGCAGTGTACCATGCTTATATACGAGTTTACAAATATTAGGTATAATACAATATATGTTACAGTATACAATTGGTATATTTTTTTAATTTTCTCAAACTGCGTGAAATGCCCACAAAATAAACCATTGTTTTTATTGATCCAGATCGTCTCAGGCTCATTTGTCACATATTCGCATGCTCATGTGCATACCAAGGTAGTCATCCGACTTTTGCAACGTTGTGTTCCACAGCCACTTTTGCACTGACATGAAATCAACTCCATACACCCTTTTGGCACAAGGTCTATGGTCATCAAAACAGGCAACAGATCTCCGTCAGTCAGTGTCCATCCCGTGGTGTCTGGCAATGGAATATCAGGTGTTGCACTGTTTGCCTACTTCCAAATCAGTGATTGATAATGATCTCTCCTGATGTGGCATCCTCAGGCATTACTTGTTGGAGGTTTAGTTTCAGCACTGTTCAGTTTTCCAAACAAGATCAGTCTTGCCTTATATACTGACTCTACATCTCTTTTTACTTTGCATAGTTTACAAAGAAACCTTTCTGCTTCCTTCAACTTATGTTCTGTAAGTTCTCCTTCTCCCAGACCACGGAGTAGTGCATAATAATACTTGAATACTGCACCTTTTGGTGTGGCCACTTATGTAAGATGTAGTGTCACATCCTGTAATTGCTTGAAATGGTATGAGTGATGGCAAGCATTCAGGTGGTAAATTGACAACAACATCCCTTACACTGGTAAACCGTCGTTTTTTGGCGGTTCCAGCCATCATCCAAATTTTGATGCTTGTTATTTGTAAGGAATGTGCAACTAAGAGAAGCAAACCATTTGTATCCCTTGCAGATACAATTACAGCATGTGTCACCTTCTTCGTTAGTGACTGATAGTCCGGAAACATTGATATCTTTGGAACACTGTACTCCCTGCTCATTCTCAAATCTTCCTGTAACTACCAAACATTTGTTATCTGGGGCATTGGCAATTATTTCCTTGGAGAGGAAGTTTGTCAAATCTTGCTTGTTTTCATTGAGGGCGAGGAAGTTTGTCCAGATGTGTGGTAGAGACACCTGTCGATCTTTAATTACTTGGCGTATAGGGTGTGCTTTTGTGGGACGCCTGTGTCTTGTGACAGACTTAATCGAGTATTTCCTGCATCTGTCAAATATTACATAAATTCTTTGGCCAGATGTTCCAAGCTGCAAAACTTCCATTAGAAACGTATCTGCAAGATTCCCTAGGGTCTTGTATTCTCCTGGCTTGCCTATGGAAATTACTAAAGCCTGTTCATTAATAATTCAGGCATGATGTGCTGTGTCAGCAAAGATTGACTTATTTCCCGTAAATAATGCTCCATTCATTTCTGCTAAGGAGACAGGTACTGGTAATAGCTCATGCTTCAGAACACCCTGCATCTCAACCTTCCGTCCACCTCCTTATGCCGTTATCAAACGCTATAGTACCATTCAATCTTCTTTTAGAACAGTTTGTTTACCTTTTTTTACGAGATTTACTTCTTACCTCTTAAGGAGAAGTAAATGTGCATTGTTTCGTTTTATTGGATCATAAAATTTATGAAATTTTTTCAGTGACTATAGGTGCCATCTGTTCTTCCACAAACTTTTCTAGCATGCAGTGAAGAATCTTGTATAAGAGTGGCTGTCAAATCTTTTGTAGCTATGTTGGAGACATCTAGAGAGTGGTAATGCTTGCTTCTCCTGAAAATATACCAAATCTTTATTTGATTAAGTACAGAGTATCTTCATGGTCATTGTCCTGCTTTTTGCGACTTTTTTACTTTCACTGTGGATGAGTTAAAAATCGTCATAGTCTACGCTAAACATGATTTGTGTTTCTGCTGTAATTGGTGAATGAAAGTTGTAAGACAAGGCCCATCGGTTTACGACAATTGTTGTTTTAGTTATTCCAATTATTCCACCTTAATAGAAATGTTCCACCTGAAGTCTTCATCTGAAAAAATGTAGCATGTTTATATCACATTGAAGCCAATTTACGACACATACCTTACCTAGTAATGTCCGATATTTTGAAAATATCACCTTTATATTTAAAATGGCTGCAGCAGACATGAGTAATAATGTGCTTATTGAATTCTACACCACCAATATTGTAAGAATAGCCACCAAAATATGCTTCCAATATTGCTTAGAAGAAGAAATATTACCTTTACAATATTTGGAGGTGGCGGACATCTTGAATTGCCATTTTAAAGCATTTTAAGGAATAATTTAGCTTGGTAAACACTTTTTAAGTTCAGCAGCCAAAAATTCACGCACACACACACAGACCCAGACACACACACACATATATATATATATATATATATATAATCAACGACCTCACCAGCAAGGAATCGAACCCTCGACCTACTGGGTATGACTAGGGAACGCTTACCGGCTAGGCCACAAGGACACTAAAAGCAGTTCTAGACTCTGTTATATTTCACACAAAGCCTGTACATCGAGCTGATGGCGCCGTGAACCTCAATGGGAAACTGCCCGTGCCTCTTATGTGGTGTCAGTAGCATTTTACCGAATCCAGCTGGTATGAAACGCAAGGTACATATATATACTTCATTTTTAGTCCATTTAACACGCGGACTTTGAACATATAATCAACGACCTCACCAGCAAGGAATCGAACCCTCGACCTACTGGGTGTGACTAGGGAACGCTTACCGGCTAGGCCACAAGGACACTAAAAGCAGTTCTAGACTCTGTTATATTTCACACAAAGCCTGTTCATCGAGCTGATGGCGCCGTGAACCTCAATGGGAAACTGCCCGTGCCTCTTATGTGGTGTCAGTAGCATTTTACCGAATCCAGCTGGTATGAAACGCGAGGTACATATAAATACTTCATTTTTAGTCCATTTAACACGCGGACTTTGAACATATAATCAACGACCTCACCAGCAAGGAATCGAACCCTCGACCTACTGGGTGTGACTAGGGAACGCTTACCGGCTAGGCCACAAGGACACTAAAAGCAGTTCTAGACTCTGTTATATTTCACACAAAGCCTGTACATCGAGCTGATGGCGCCGTGAACCTCAATGGGAAACTGCCCGTGCCTCTTATGTGGTGTCAGTAGCATTTTACCGAATCCAGCTGGTATGAAACGCAAGGTACATATATATACTTCATTTTTAGTCCATTTAACACGCGGACTTTGAACATATAATCAACGACCTCACCAGCAAGGAATCGAACCCTCGACCTACTGGGTGTGACTAGGGAACGCTTACCGGCTAGGCCACAAGGACACTAAAAGCAGTTCTAGACTCTGTTATATTTCACACAAAGCCTGTTCATCGAGCTGATGGCGCCGTGAACCTCAATGGGAAACTGCCCGTGCCTCTTATGTGGTGTCAGTAGCATTTTACCGAATCCAGGTGGTATGAAACGCGAGGTACATATATATACTTCATTTTTAGTCCATTTAACACGCGGACTTTGAACATATAATCAACGACCTCACCAGCAAGGAATCGAACCCTCGACCTACTGGGTGTGACTAGGGAACGCTTACCGGCTAGGCCACAAGGACACTAAAAGCAGTTCTAGACTCTGTTATATTTCACACAAAGCCTGTTCATCGAGCTGATGGCGCCGTGAACCTCAATGGGAAACTGCCCGTGCCTCTTATGTGGTGTCAGTAGCATTTTACCGAATCCAGCTGGTATGAAACGCGAGGTACATATATATACTTCATTTTTAGTCCATTTAACACGCGGACTTTGAACATATAATCAACGACCTCACCAGCAAGGAATCGAACCCTCGACCTACTGGGTGTGACTAGGGAACGCTTACCGGCTAGGCCACAAGGACACTAAAAGCAGTTCTAGACTCTGTTATATTTCACACAAAGCCTGTTCATCGAGCTGATGGCGCCGTGAACCTCAATGGGAAACTGCCCGTGCCTCTTATGTGGTGTCAGTAGCATTTTACCGAATCCAGCTGGTATGAAACGCGAGGTACATATATATACTTCATTTTAGTCCATTTAACACGCGGACTTTGAACATATAATCAACGACCTCACCAGCAAGGAATCGAACCCTCGACCTACTGGGTGTGACTAGGGAACGCTTACCGGCTAGGCCACAAGGACACTAAAAGCAGTTCTAGACTCTGTTATATTTCACACAAAGCCTGTTCATCGAGCTGATGGCGCCGTGAACCTCAATGGGAAACTGCCCGTGCCTCTTATGTGGTGTCAGTAGCATTTTACCGAATCCAGCTGGTATGAAACGCGAGGTACATATATATACTTCATTTTTAGTCCATTTAACACGCGGACTTTGAACATATAATCAACGACCTCACCAGCAAGGAATCGAACCCTCGACCTACTGGGTGTGACTAGGGAACGCTTACCGGCTAGGCCACAAGGACACTAAAAGCAGTTCTAGACTCTGTTATATTTCACACAAAGCCTGTTCATCGAGCTGATGGCGCCGTGAACCTCAATGGGAAACTGCCCGTGCCTCTTATGTGGTGTCAGTAGCATTTTACCGAATCCAGCTGGTATGAAACGCGAGGTACATATATATACTTCATTTTTAGTCCATTTAACACGCGGACTTTGAACATATAATCAACGACCTCACCAGCAAGGAATCGAACCCTCGACCTACTGGGTGTGACTAGGGAACGCTTACCGGCTAGGCCACAAGGACACTAAAAGCAGTTCTAGACTCTGTTATATTTCACACAAAGCCTGTTCATCGAGCTGATGGCGCCGTGAACCTCAATGGGAAACTGCCCGTGCCTCTTATGTGGTGTCAGTAGCATTTTACCGAATCCAGCTGGTATGAAACGCGAGGTACATATATATACTTCATTTTCAGTCCATTTAACACGCGGACTTTGAACATATAATCAACGACCTCACCAGCAAGGAATCGAACCCTCGACCTACTGGGTGTGACTAGGGAACGCTTACCGGCTAGGCCACAAGGACACTAAAAGCAGTTCTAGACTCTGTTATATTTCACACAAAGCCTGTTCATCGAGCTGATGGCGCCGTGAACCTCAATGGGAAACTGCCCGTGCCTCTTATGTGGTGTCAGTAGCATTTTACCGAATCCAGCTGGTATGAAACGCGAGGTACATATATATACTTCATTTTTAGTCCATTTAACACGCGGACTTTGAACATATAATCAACGACCTCACCAGCAAGGAATCGAACCCTCGACCTACTGGGTGTGACTAGGGAACGCTTACCGGCTAGGCCACAAGGACACTAAAAGCAGTTCTAGACTCTGTTATATTTCACACAAAGCCTGTTCATCGAGCTGATGGCGCCGTGAACCTCAATGGGAAACTGCCCGTGCCTCTTATGTGGTGTCAGTAGCATTTTACCGAATCCAGCTGGTATGAAACGCGAGGTACATATATATACTTCATTTTTAGTCCATTTAACACGCGGACTTTGAACATATAATCAACGACCTCACCAGCAAGGAATCGAACCCTCGACCTACTGGGTGTGACTAGGGAACGCTTACCGGCTAGGCCACAAGGACACTAAAAGCAGTTCTAGACTCTGTTATATTTCACACAAAGCCTGTTCATCGAGCTGATGGCGCCGTGAACCTCAATGGGAAACTGCCCGTGCCTCTTATGTGGTGTCAGTAGCATTTTACCGAATCCAGCTGGTATGAAACGCGAGGTACATATATATACTTCATTTTAGTCCATTTAACACGCGGACTTTGAACATATAATCAACGACCTCACCAGCAAGGAATCGAACCCTCGACCTACTGGGTGTGACTAGGGAACGCTTACCGGCTAGGCCACAAGGACACTAAAAGCAGTTCTAGACTCTGTTATATTTCACACAAAGCCTGTTCATCGAGCTGATGGCGCCGTGAACCTCAATGGGAAACTGCCCGTGCCTCTTATGTGGTGTCAGTAGCATTTTACCGAATCCAGCTGGTATGAAACGCGAGGTACATATATATACTTCATTTTTAGTCCATTTAACACGCGGACTTTGAACATATAATCAACGACCTCACCAGCAAGGAATCGAACCCTCGACCTACTGGGTGTGACTAGGGAACGCTTACCGGCTAGGCCACAAGGACACTAAAAGCAGTTCTAGACTCTGTTATATTTCACACAAAGCCTGTTCATCGAGCTGATGGCGCCGTGAACCTCAATGGGAAACTGCCCGTGCCTCTTATGTGGTGTCAGTAGCATTTTACCGAATCCAGCTGGTATGAAACGCGAGGTACATATATATACTTCATTTTTAGTCCATTTAACACGCGGACTTTGAACATATAATCAACGACCTCACCAGCAAGGAATCGAACCCTCGACCTACTGGGTGTGACTAGGGAACGCTTACCGGCTAGGCCACAAGGACACTAAAAGCAGTTCTAGACTCTGTTATATTTCACACAAAGCCTGTTCATCGAGCTGATGGCGCCGTGAACCTCAATGGGAAACTGCCCGTGCCTCTTATGTGGTGTCAGTAGCATTTTACCGAATCCAGCTGGTATGAAACGCGAGGTACATATATATACTTCATTTTTAGTCCATTTAACACGCGGACTTTGAACATATAATCAACGACCTCACCAGCAAGGAATCGAACCCTCGACCTACTGGGTGTGACTAGGGAACGCTTACCGGCTAGGCCACAAGGACACTAAAAGCAGTTCTAGACTCTGTTATATTTCACACAAAGCCTGTTCATCGAGCTGATGGCGCCGTGAACCTCAATGGGAAACTGCCCGTGCCTCTTATGTGGTGTCAGTAGCATTTTACCGAATCCAGCTGGTATGAAACGCGAGGTACATATATATACTTCATTTTTAGTCCATTTAACACGCGGACTTTGAACATATAATCAACGACCTCACCAGCAAGGAATCGAACCCTCGACCTACTGGGTGTGACTAGGGAACGCTTACCGGCTAGGCCACAAGGACACTAAAAGCAGTTCTAGACTCTGTTATATTTCACACAAAGCCTGTTCATCGAGCTGATGGCGCCGTGAACCTCAATGGGAAACTGCCCGTGCCTCTTATGTGGTGTCAGTAGCATTTTACCGAATCCAGCTGGTATGAAACGCGAGGTACATATATATACTTCATTTTTAGTCCATTTAACACGCGGACTTTGAACATATAATCAACGACCTCACCAGCAAGGAATCGAACCCTCGACCTACTGGGTGTGATTAGGGAACGCTTACCGGCTAGGCCACAAGGACACTAAAAGCAGTTCTAGACTCTGTTATATTTCACACAAAGCCTGTTCATCGAGCTGATGGCGCCGTGAACCTCAATGGGAAACTGCCCGTGCCTCTTATGTGGTGTCAGTAGCATTTTACCGAATCCAGCTGGTATGAAACGCGAGGTTCATATATATACTTCATTTTTAGTCCATTTAACACGCGGACTTTGAACATATAATCAACGACCTCACCAGCAAGGAATCGAACCCTCGACCTACTGGGTGTGACAAGGGAACGCTTACCGGCTAGGCCACAAGGACACTAAAAGCAGTTCTAGACTCTGTTATATTTCACACAAAGCCTGTTCATCGAGCTGATGGCGCCGTGAACCTCAATGGGAAACTGCCCGTGCCTCTTATGTGGTGTCAGTAGCATTTTACCGAATCCAGCTGGTATGAAACGCGAGGTTCATATATATACTTCATTTTTAGTCCATTTAACACGCGGACTTTGAACATATAATCAACGACCTCACCAGCAAGGAATTGAACCCTCGACCTACTGGGTGTGACAAGGGAACGCTTACCGGCTAGGCCACAAGGACACTAAAAGCAGTTCTAGACTCTGTTATATTTCACACAAAGCCTGTTCATCGAGCTGATGGCGCCGTGAACCTCAATGGGAAACTGCCCATGCCTCTTATGTGGTGTCAGTAGCATTTTACCGAATCCAGCTGGTATGAAACGCGAGGTACATATATATACTTCATTTTTAGTCCATTTAACACACGGGCAGTTTCCCATTGAGGTTCACGGCGCCATCAGCTCGATGAACAGGCTTTGTGTGAAATATAACAGAGTCTAGAACTGCTTTTAGTGTCCTTGTGGCCTTGCCGGTAAGCGTTCCCTAGTCACACCCAGTAGGTCGAGGGTTCGATTCCTTGCTGGTGAGGTCGTTGATTATATGTTCAACGTCCGCGTGTTAAATGGACTAAAAATGAAGTATATATATGTACCTCGCGTTTCATACCAGCTGGATTCGGTAAAATGCTACTGACACCACATGAGAGGCACGGGCAGTTTCCCATTGAGGTTCACGGCGCCATCAGCTCGATGAACAGGCTTTGTGTGAAATATAACAGAGTCTAGAACTGCTTTTAGTGTCCTTGTGGCCTAGCCGGTAAGCGTTCCCTAGTCACACCCAGTAGGTCGAGGGTTTGATTCCTTGCTGGTGAGGTCGTTGATTATATGTTCAAAGTCCGCGTGTTAAATGGACTAAAAATGAAGTATATATATGTACCTCGCGTTTCATACCAGCTGGATTCGGTAAAATGCTACTGACACCACATAAGAGGCACGGGCAGTTTCCCATTGAGGTTCACGGCGCCATCAGCTCGATGAACAGGCTTTGTGTGAAATATAAGAGAGTCGAGAACTGCTTTTAGTGTCCTTGTGGCCTAGCCGGTAAGCGTTCCCTAGTCACACCCAGTAGGTCGAGGGTTCGATTCCTTGCTGGTGAGGTCGTTGATTATATGTTCAAAGTCCGCGTGTTAAATGGACTAAAAATGAAGTATATATATGTACCTCGCGTTTCATACCAGCTGGATTCGGTAAAATGCTACTGACACCACATAAGAGGCACGGGCAGTTTCCCATTGAGGTTCACGGCGCCATCAGCTCGATGAACAGGCTTTGTGTGAAATATAACAGAGTCTAGAACTGCTTTTAGTGTCCTTGTGGCCTAGCCGGTAAGCGTTCCCTAGTCACACCCAGTAGGTCGAGGGTTCGATTCCTTGCTGGTGAGGTCGTTGATTATATGTTCAAAGTCCGCGTGTTAAATGGACTAAAAATGAAGTATATATATGTACCTCGCGTTTCATACCAGCTGGATTCGGTAAAATGCTACTGACACCACATAAGAGGCACGGGCAGTTTCCCATTGAGGTTCACGGCGCCATCAGCTCGATGAACAGGCTTTGTGTGAAATATAACAGAGTCTAGAACTGCTTTTAGTGTCCTTGTGGCCTAGCCGGTAAGCGTTCCCTAGTCACACCCAGTAGGTCGAGGGTTCGATTCCTTGCTGGTGAGGTCGTTGATTATATGTTCAAAGTCCGCGTGTTAAATGGACTAAAAATGAAGTATATATATGTACCTCGCGTTTCATACCAGCTGGATTCGGTAAAATGCTACTGACACCACATAAGAGGCACGGGCAGTTTCCCATTGAGGTTCACGGCGCCATCAGCTCGATGAACAGGCTTTGTGTGAAATATAACAGAGTCTAGAACTGCTTTTAGTGTCCTTGTGGCCTAGCCGGTAAGCGTTCCCTAGTCACACCCAGTAGGTCGAGGGTTCGATTCCTTGCTGGTGAGGTCGTTGATTATATGTTCAAAGTCCGCGTGTTAAATGGACTAAAAATGAAGTATATATATGTACCTCGCGTTTCATACCAGCTGGATTCGGTAAAATGCTACTGACACCACATAAGAGGCACGGGCAGTTTCCCATTGAGGTTCACGGCGCCATCAGCTCGATGAACAGGCTTTGTGTGAAATATAACAGAGTCTAGAACTGCTTTTAGTGTCCTTGTGGCCTAGCCGGTAAGCGTTCCCTAGTCACACCCAGTAGGTCGAGGGTTCGATTCCTTGCTGGTGAGGTCGTTGATTATATGTTCAAAGTCCGCGTGTTAAATGGACTAAAAATGAAGTATATATATGTACCTCGCGTTTCATACCAGCTGGATTCGGTAAAATGCTACTGACACCACATAAGAGGCACGGGCAGTTTCCCATTGAGGTTCACGGCGCCATCAGCTCGATGAACAGGCTTTGTGTGAAATATAACAGAGTCTAGAACTGCTTTTAGTGTCCTTGTGGCCTAGCCGGTAAGCGTTCCCTAGTCACACCCAGTAGGTCGAGGGTTCGATTCCTTGCTGGTGAGGTCGTTGATTATATGTTCAAAGTCCGCGTGTTAAATGGACTAAAAATGAAGTATATAT